>RXID01022539.1:2824-24959 GCA_005019695.1 Trichopus zeylanicus subsp. travancoricus
GCGACTACGACTACGACTACGACTACGACTACGACTACGACTACTACGACTACGACTACGACTACGACTACGACTATGACTACGACGATGACTACTACTACTACTACTACTACTACTACTACTACTACTACTACTACTACTACTACTACTACTACTACTACTACTACTACTACTACTACTACTACTACTACTACTACTACTACTACTACTATTACAAACACTATTACTACTATTTCTACTATTACTACTACTACTGCTATTACTACACAACAGCTACAACTACTACTACTAGTCCTACTACTCCTACAACTACTATTACTACTACAACTACTCCTACTACTACTACAAAAGGAACAGCTACTACTACGACTAGTATAACTTCTACTTCTATTACAGGTAGAACCGCTACTGCTACTAGTCCATCAACTACTACTACTACTACTACGACTGCTACACCTAAAGGTGCTGCAGCTGCAACTCCTACTACTACTACTTCTACTACTAATACTACTACTACTATTACTAGCACTACTCCATTACTACTTCTATTACTACTGCTGCTATTGCTACTACTGCTACTACTGCAATTGCTGCTTCTGCCACTTCTACTGCTACGAGTATTACTACAACTACTATTACTACTACTACTACTGCTTACTACTACTACCACTCCTATCACTATTAGTACTACTCCTACTACTACTACTACTACAACTACTACTACTACTACTACAACTACTACAACAAGTACTACTAGTAGTACTTAGTACTACTGCTGTTGCTGCGTCTAACTACTACTACTAACTGCTTCAATAATCATATAACGACTATACTACTTCGAACTGCAAGACTACTGGGCTACTATTGCTACTATTACTACTTCTACTACTAGTACTACCTCTGCTACTAGTACTACTACTACTATTGCGACTATTACTACTACTACAACTACAATTTTGGCTATTGCTACCACTACTACTACTTCCACTAGTATCACATCTACTACTATTACTACTGCTGCTGCTACTATTACAACTATTACTTCTAGCACAACAGCGACAACTGCTATTGCAGCAATTACAACAACTACTACTAGTGCTATGACTAAAACAACTACTTCCGCTACTACTTTTACTACTATTACTGCCACAACTACGGCTACTACTACTGTTGCTACTACTGCTGCTGTTGTCGCTACTATTACTATAACTGCTAGCATTGTTGCTACTGTAGCTATGACTACAACTGCTACAACTACAACTGCTGCAATAACAACTAGTGCTACTGTTGCTAATACTACTAAGATGACTACTACTATTGCTACCACTGCTGGAAAAGCTAATATTGCTTCTACCGCTACTACTATAAATACAACAACAACAACTACTACAAAAGCTACTACCACTACAACCACTACGGCTACTACTGCTACTACAACTGCTACTGCTACTACTATTATTATGACAACGACTACTATTGATACTTCTGCTACTAGTAGTAGGAGTAGTACAACTACTGCTACTACTACAATTACTACTGCTACTGTTGCTACAAATGCTACTATTGCTACTACAACCATTACCCTTACTACTACTAACAGTACTATGACTATGTCTATTTCTACTACTACAACTATTGATACTTCTGTCACTACTAAGATCACTACTACTATAACTACTACTACTTCTTATGCCGTAACTACTACTACTACTACTACAACGACTACTGCTACAACTGCTACTACTGGCACTACTACTATTGCAACTACCACGATGACTGCAACTACTAGTACTAGTACAAGTACTACTACTACTACTTCCACAACTACTCATACTACTACTGCTGCTGCTGCTACAACTACTGATGTGATTGCTACTTTTCCTACTACTATTACTTCTGCGACTACTTCTATTACTACAACAACTACTACACCCAATAATACTACTACTGCTATTACTACTATTGCTACTACTCGTAGTACAATTAATCTCACCACGACAACAACTACTACTGCTGCAACTACTGCCACTACAACTACCACTACTACGACAACTGCTCTTAATAATACTACTACTACTAATACTACAACTAATACTACATCTGCTGCTACTACTACTACAAGTACTACCACTGCTATCACTACTACCACTAATACCATGACTACATTAACTACTACGACTGCTGCTACTATTGCCAATACTACTATTGCAACTATTGCTACTGCTGCTACTACTACAGCTACTTCCACGACTACAACAGCTACTACTGCTGCTACTGCCAGTACCATTCCTACTACTGCTGTAACTCCAACTCCCACTACTACTACTATAACAACAACAACTATTACCACTAACCCTACTGCTATTATGGTGACTACTGCAAGTACTACTGCTACTTCTGCTGCTACTATTACTACAACTACTACAACTACAAAAACTATTACTACTACAACTACGGTAACTTTTGCTACTATTGTTACTTCTACTACTATGCCCACTACTTCTACTACCTATACGACTACAACCACTACCACTACTAATACTACTGCTACTACTACTTCTACTACTAAAAATACTACTACAACTAATACTACTACTACAATACTACTATTACTAATACTACTACCATTGAAACTAACATTACTACTACAACTACTTCTACTACTACTGCTGCAACAACTACTAATATTATTGCCACAACTACTTCTTCTTATACAATGACTATTGTTACTGCTGCTACTACTTCTACTTCCACTACTACTGCGACTAATATGACTACTACTTCTACTATAGCAACTGCTACTACTACTGCTACTACTACTACTACTGCAGCTAATGCTACTGCTACTACTATTACTACAACTGCTCCTATTACTACCACTACTACTGTTACTACTACTACCACTGCCACTACTATTATTATATCTCCTACTTCTACTACTACTACTTTTGCTGCTACTACTACTGCTACTGCGACTTCTTTTGCGGATACTACTACTAGTACCACTACAACTACTACAACAACCACTACTATTAGTACTACTACTACGATAACTATAGCTACTGCTATGGTTATTGCTACTACTACTGCTTCTACCACTACTACTGCTACAACTATTGCTACTATAACTTCTGCTACTACTATTGTTACCACTATTGCTACTACTACTACTGCTACCACTATCGCTACTAATAATGCTACTACTACAACAACTACTACTAGTACTGCGACAGATACTCCTACTACTACTGTTACTGCTATTACTACTACTACTGCTAATACTAATAAAACTACTACAATAGCTATTGTTGTTGCTATTAATGTTGTTGCTACTAAACAACTACTCCTACTACTTCTCCTACAACTACTACTACTGCAACTACTGCTACTGCTACTACTAATGCGACTACTCCTACTACTACTACTACTCCTCCTACTACTTCTCCAACTTCTATTGCTACTACTTCTACTACTACTGCTGCCACTACTGCTACTATTGCTACTACTACTTGTGCTACTGCTACTACTCTTGCTACTACTACAACTACTACTACTGCTGGTAAGACTACTACTAGTACCAGTACTACTACTACTTTGCCTAATAATACTATTACTACTACTCCTATAACCACTATGACAACTGCTGTTGTTATTGCTGCTAATACTACCACTACTATTACTGTTGTTGTTGTTGTTGTTGTCGCTACTAATACTACTACTACTTTTCCTATAACTACTGCTAACGCTACAGCTAATACTACTACTACACTACTACTCTTTCGACTACGTCTACTACTACTATTACAATTGCTACTACTGCTAATACTATTACGACAACTACTGCCACTATTTCAAATATTGCTACTCCTACAATTGCTATTACTAATACTGGTTCTATTAATGATTCTATTACCACTCCAACTACTACTACTGCTACTACAACTACTTTTACAACTATTGCTACAACAACTACTACTGCTCTAAAACAACTGCTACTACTACTACTTTCACTACTACTACTATAACAACTACTGCCACTTCTTCTACAATAACAACTATTGCTACTATTACTACTTTTACTACTATTACTACAACTACCACTTCTCCTACAATAAAAACTATGACTAGTTCTCGTAATATGACTACTGCTGCTACTATTGCTACCGCTAGAACTATGGCTTCTGCTACTACTACAACTACTACTGTTATAGTTGGACTACTCCTACTACTACGACTACTACTACTACTCTATTACTACCTCTACTACTACTACTGTTGCTACTACTACAACCACCACTGCAACTACTACTATTACTACTACTACTACTACTACTACAAACAACAACTATGATTACTTTTACGGCTACTACTTTATCTACTCCTAATACTACAACTGCTACTACTGCAACTACTGCTATACTACTATTACTATTGCTAGTTCTACTAATAGTACAATTGCTACTACCACTACTCCTACTACTAGTTCTACTACTAATAATACAAACACAACTTCTACTACTCCTACCACAACAACTACTACTACAACAACTACTACTACTCCTATTACTATTACAACAACTACTCAGACTACTACAGTTACTACTACTACTTTACTAGTACTACATTCTAGACTACTTTTACTGCTACCACTACTAAAACTAGAACAACTCCTACTACTCCAACTATTACTGCTACTACTGCTGCTACAACCACCACCACCACTACTACTACTACACTACTACTATTGTTGTTGTCGATACCGCTGTTACTACTACAATAATTGTTGCTTCAACTGCTACTACTACTACTGCTACCACTAGAACTGTTGTAGCTGTTACTCATACTACTACTATAACTAGCTCTCCTACTAGTTTTACTATTGCTACTACTATAGCTACTACAATTACTGCTACACCGACTAATGCTATAGTTGCTACAAATACTACTGCTACTACTAGTATTACTGCAACTGCTACTACTAGTGCTACTGCTACTACTACTAGAACTACTTCTACTACTATTCCTACTACTACTGCTACTACTTCTACTACAAATACATCTTCCACTATGAGCTACTACTTCTACTTCTGTTTCCACTACCACAATTGCTATGACTTCTACTACTATTACCACTACAACAACTACTACTACTATCACTATGACTACAACTACTTCTACTGCTACAACTACTACAACTACTATGACAACTACTACTACTGCTCTTGCTATTAGTGCTACTACTGGTACTATGACTATTGCTAGTACTACTTCGATTGCTAATGCTATTATGACTAATATTGTTGTTGCTGCTACTACTAAACAAATTTTGTGACTACTGCTACTATTGCTACAACTACTACTCCTCCTACTACTATAACTACTACTACTACTACTACTACTACTACTACTACTACTACTACTACTACTACTACTACTACTACTACAATTACTGCTACTACTACTAATACTAATACAATTACTGCTGCTGCTACTACTACATCTTCTAATCCTACTACAACTACTATTACTACTAATACAACTACTACTCTTGCTCCGACTACTGCTGCTACAACTACCACTTCAGCTGTAGCTACTACTGCTACTATTGGCACTACTGCTGATGCGACGACTAATGCTACTACTACTACTACTAGTAGTGCCACTACAACTACTACTACTACTACTACTAGTACTAATACTACTACTTCTGCTACCGCTGCTGATCCTGCTCCAACAATTTTTATTACTACTACTACTTTTCCTTCCACAACTACTTCTGATACCACTCTTGCGACTACTACTATATCAACCAATACTTTACAACTACTATAGCTACTACAATGTCAACTACTACTGCTACCACTAGTACTACAACTACTTCCCCAACTACTAAAATTGCTAATACTACTACTACTACTACAACTACTGCTACTATCACTACTGCTGCTGTTACTGCTACTACTGTGACTACTGCTAATGCTACTGCTAATGCTACTACTGTGACTACTGCCAATACTACTACTACTACTGCAACTTCTACTACTATCGCTACTGCTACTAATACTACTATAACTACTACTAGTACTACTACTTGTTCTACTACTACTACTGCTACAGCTACTACTACTATTCCTGCAACTGCTACTACTACGACTAATTCTACTACTACTATTTATCATATTACTAATACTATAGCTACTACTTCTCCTACAACAACTATTGCTACAACTACTACTACTACTGCTACTACGACTACGACTACTCTTACCACTACTACTTCCCCTAATACTACTAATACTAGTAATACTACTTTTATTACTATAGCTATTACTACTACTGCTACTACTACTACTACTACCACTACTACTACTATAATTACTACTACTACTGCTACTGCTACCGCTTCTACTGTAATTATGGCTACTACTGCTACTACTGCTGCCACTTCCACACTACTACAAGGTTTCTTATGTTACTACTATTACTACCACATCAATTAATCTTACTACTACTACAACTGCTACTACTACTTTTCCTACAGCAACAACTACTACTACTTCTAATACTACAATAACAACTACTACAACTATTCTATTACTACTCCAACTACTTTTTCGACTGCTACTACTTCTGCTACTACTACTATTGCTTATGCTACTACTATTGCTAAAATTGCTGATACTACTGCTATTACAATTGCTAGTACAACTGCTTTGCTACTCCTACTACTTTTACTACTACTACTACTACTACTACTACTACTACTACTACTACTACTACTACTACTAATGCTAGTGTTGCTTCCACTAGTAGTACGTCTTCCGCTACTACTATTACGGTTACTGCTCCTACTACTGCTTTTCCTTCTACTACTACTACTACTTCTTCTTCTATTACTATTATGACAACTACTGTTGCTACTTCTATTACTACTACTATAACTACACTTGAGACTACCACTACTACTACTACTATTGCCACTACTGCTTCTATAACTATTACTGCTACTCATATTACTACTACTGCCACAATGGCTACTGTTGCTACTACTACTATTGCTAGTATTGCAACTACTACTAGTACTACTAACACCACTACTACTACCACAGCTATTTTTGCTGTTGCTACAACTAGTATGACTGCTGCTACTACTGTAGCTACTGCTACTATAACTATTACTGCTACTCATATTGCTACTACTGTCACAATGGCTACTGTTGCTACTACTACTATTGCTAGTATTGCAACTACTACTAGTACTACTAACACCACTACTACTACCACAGCTATTTTTGCTGTTGCTACAACTAGTACGACTGCTGCTACTACTGTAGCTACTGCTACCATTGGGACCACTGCTGCTGCTACTACTACTGCTACCATTAGTACTATGACTACAACAATAACAATAACAACTACTACTACTACTACTAACACTACTTCTACTATTACTATTGGTACTACCGCTTCTCCTCTTCAATGACTTCTGTACTACTGCTTCTGCTACTGTTGCTGATACTACTGCTACTACTGCTACAGTTACTACTACCACTACAGCTTCTACTGCTACTGCTGCTGCTACGATAACTACTATTGCTACTACACTACTACTACAATTGTAGTATCTGCTACAATGTCTACCACTACAACAATTGCCGCTATGACTGCAACTACTACAGCTACTACTTCTACTATTGCTATGACAACTAAAATCGCTGTCGCTACTACTAATACTGCTATTGCTACTATTACTACTACTACCATTACAACCACTTCTCTTACGAGTTAAACTGTTGATACTACAACTACTGCTACTTCGACTAATGCTACTATTGCTACTAATACTACAGCTACTACAAGTATTACTACTACTATGACTACTACTACTAATACTACTACTACTACTACTTCTACTACTGCCACTACTTTCGCTACTACGGGCTACTATTGCTACTACTACTACCACTACCACGACTGCTATGACTTCTACTACTATGACCACTACAACAACAACAACTACTACCACTATTGCAACAACTACGACTAGTGCTACAACTACTTCAAGTACTATGACTACTACTACTACTTCTATTGCTGCTACTACTGCTGCTGCTGCTATTGCTGCTATGATTACAACTACGGTTAATGCTACAACTATTATTGCTATTACTATTACTGCTACTACTCATACTTCACCTACTAAAACTACTACAATTCCTACTACAAGTACCACTACTCTTGCTACTACTAGGACGAGGACTATTGCTCCTACTAATGCTGCTACTACTACAATGACTACTGCTACTACGACTTCTATGACTATGACAACTTCTAATATAACTGCTACGGCTACTACTACTACTGGTTATCCTACTGCTTCAACTACTGCTACTACTATTGCTACTACTAATACTACTACTACTACCCCAACTACTAAAATTACTTACACTACTACTACTATCCTACTACTACTACTACCACTATTACTGCTTCTATTGACGCAATTGCTTCAGCTACTATCGCATCTACTACAACTACTACTATCACTACTACTTCCACTACTGCTACTACTACTACTACTACAACTACAACTAGTACTTCCGCTACTGCTACTTTTACTACTACAATAGCTACTACTTCAGCTATAGCTACTACCTCTCCTACTGCTACAACTACAATGACTACTGCAACTACTACTATTGCTACTACTACAACTACTACTACTACAATTGCTATTACTGTGACAACGGCTAATACGACCACTATTACTACTACTACAATAATTACTATGGTTACTACTACTACTACCACTTCAACTACTATTACGACTACAACAACTACTAGTACAACTGCTACTAGTACTACTACTACTACCACAACTACTACTCCTACTGCTACTCCTACTACTATTACTATTACTACTACAACAACAAATACTTCTACTATGACTACTACTAATACGACTATTTCTACTATGACTACTACTACTTCAAATATGACAAATACTATTCCTACACCTACTTCTACTACCTCTATTACTACTATTCCTACTACTACTCCTCCAATTAATACTAATATTACTACTACTACTTCTACTACTATTCCTACTACTACTACAACTACTATTGCTACTACCACTACTTTTGCTACTATGGGCTACTACTATTATAGCTACTACCACTACCACGGCTGCTATGACTTCTACTACTATTACAACTATAACAACAACAACTACTACCACTACTACTACAACTACTACTACTACTTCTGTTGTTGCTACTACTACTAATACTGCTACTGCTACTACTATTACTACTACTACTAATGCTACTACTATTACTACTACTACTGCTGCTACTACTACTTCTCCTACTATTACTACTATAGTTCCTAATACTAGTACCACTACTCCTACTACTACTAAAACTAGGACTACAGCTCCTACTACTGCTGCTACTACTACAATGGCTACTGCCATTGTGACTTCTACGACTACAACAACTTCTACAACTTCTACTATGGCTGCTAATACTACTATTAGTTATCCTACTGCTTCAACTACTATTTCTTCGACTATTGCTACTACTAATACTACTACTACTACCCCAGCTACTAAAATAACTGATACTACTACTACTACTACTGCTACTCCTACTACTACCACTATTACTACTACTATTGATGCAATTGCTTCAGCTACTACTGCATCTACTACAACTACTACTATCGTTATTACTACTGCTACTTCTACTACTATAATAGCTACTACTTCTGTTACTGCTACTACTACAGTGACTACTGCAACTACTACAATAACTACTACTACAACTACTACTATTACAACTGCTACTACTACAACTACAGCTAATACGACCATTACTACTACTACTACATCAACTACTACGGCTACTACAACTATTACTATAACTACTACTACGACTACTCCTACTGCAACTACAACTAATACTACTACAATTTCAACTTCTGCCACTACTATTATTGCTATTGTTAATACTACTATTTATCCAAATACTACTACTACTAATCTACTGCAACAACAACTACTGCTACTACTACTGCTACTACTGCTACTACTACCAATACTACTACGACTGCTACTACTACTGCTACTACTATTAGCACTACTTCTATTACTACTACTACAACTGCCACCACTGCTACTACTATTACTTCTGCTACTACTACTTCTATGACTACTACTGCAATTACTACTGTTACAACTGCTACTAATACTATTACACCTACCTTTGCTACTACTACTACAACTAATGCTACTACTACTTTTACTATTACTACTACTTCTCCTACTCTACTACTACTACAACTACGACTCCTACCACATATACTACTACTACAAGTACTGCTTCAACTACAACTACACTAGTACTACAATAATAACTACTGCTTCTAGAACTGTCACTACTACTACAACTACTTCAACAATAATAATAACTACTACTACTACTACTACTTCTCCTTCTACTATTGCTATTCTACTACTACTACTACTACTACTTCAACTTCTTCTCCTTCTAGTACTACTCCTGTTACTATTGCCTCTACTACTACTATTACTACTACTACTGTAACTACCACTAATACTCCTCCTACTACTTCGACTACTGCTACACGTACAAGTTCTACAGCTGCAACTACTCTGACCTCTGCTCCTACTACTACTACAAATATTGCTCCAACTACTACTACTTTTTCTACTACTGCACCTTCTGCTACTGCTAATACTACTACTGCTAGTGCTCCTACAACTAATACTGCTTCCACCACTACTACTACTGGTTCTACTACTATTGCAGCAACCACTACTGCCACTATGATACTCGTACCACTCCTACTGCTACTACTACCACTACTACTACTGCTACTACTACTCCAACTACAAGTACTACTACTGCTCCTACTATTATTATTATTACTACCGCTACTGATACTCCAACTTCTACTATAGCCATTTCTACTTCCACTACTACTACCACTACATCTACTACTATGGCTAACACAACTACTTCTACTACATCCACTACTACGACTGATGCTACTACTACTACTGCTGCTGCTACTGCTACTACTACTACTATTGAAACTTCTGCTACTAACACAACAACTATTGCTATGGCTAATACTACAACTACTGCTACTGCTACCACTGATACTACTACTACTACTACCACTAATACTACTACTACTACTAGCACTACTACTATGATGTCTGCTACTAGTAGCCATTGTAGTAATTGTAGCAGTAATCGTATCAATAGTAGTAACATTAGTATTAGTAGCAAAAGTAAAAGTGATAGTAATAGTTATAGTTATAGTATAAGCAATAGTAGTGTAGTAGTAGTAGTCGTAATAGCAGTAGTAATAGTAGGAGAAGTAGTCATAGTACTAGTAATAGTAGAAGCAGCTGTAGCAGTAGTAGAATTAATAGTAATAATAGTAGTAGTAATCACTGTAGCAGTAGTAGCAGTAGTAGTAGTGGCAATAAATATAGTAATAGTAGTAGTTGTAGCAGTAGTAGTAGTAGTAGTAGTAGTAATTGCAATAGCAAAAACAATAGTAGCTATAGGAACAATTATAGATGGAGTAGTAGTAGCAATAGAAATAGTAGCAGTAGTAGTAGTAGTAGCAGTAGCAGTTGTAGCAGTGGCTGTAGCAGTAGTAGCAGTATTAGTTCTAGTAGACGCAGTAGTAGCAACAGTTGTACCAGAAGAAGTAGCAGAAGTTGTAGTAGTAGTAGCTGTAGCAGTCATGCCATCCGTATTAGTAGTAGAGGTAGTAGCAGAAGTCATAGTAGTAGGAATAGTAGTAGCAGTAGTAGTTGCCGCAAAAGTAGTAGTAGTAGTAGTAGTAGTAGGAGTAACAACTGCGGTAGTTGTAGTAGGAGTAGTAGTAGCAGTAGTAGTAGCAGTAGCAGTTGTAGCAGCAGTAATAGCAGTAGCAGTAGTAGTAATAGCAGGAGGAGGAGTAGTAGTAGTAGGAGTAACAACAGCGGTTGGTAGTAGTACAAGTTGAAGTAGTAGCAGTTGTAGTTGGAGTATCGGTAGTGGCAAGAGAGGTTGTAGTAGTAGCAGCAGAAACAGTAGTAGTAGTTGCAGTAGTAGGAACCGTAGTAGTAGTGGTAATAGTACTAGAAGTAGTTGCAGCAACAGTAGTAGTTGTAGTAGCAGCTGTAGTAGTGGGGGTACTAGTAGTAGTAGTAGTAGTAGTTGGTGCGATATTAGCGAATGTTGTAGCAGAGCAGCAATCGGAGTAGTATGAGTAGCAATAGTAGCTATAGTAGTAGGAGTAGTAGTTGTTGTTATAGCAGTAGTAGAGTACTAGTAGGAGTAGCTGTAGCTAAAGTAGTAGTAGTCACAGCTGTAGCTGGAGTATCATTACTAAAAATAATATTTGTCGTAGAAGTAGTAGTAGCAGGAGTACTAGTAGTAGAAGTTGCCGTAATAGTAGCAGTAATAGTAACAACAGTCATAGTAGTGGAAGCAGTAGCAGTAGTAGCAGTACTAACAGCAGTAATTGTAGTACTTGCAGTAGCACTAGTAGTAGAAGCAGTAGTAGTGGTATTAGGAGTAGTAGCAACAGTAGTAGTTGCATTTGTAGAAGGAGCAATAGTAGTAGTTGTAGTAGTAGTAGTAGAAGTAGCATTAGTAGTAGTAGTATTAGTAGTAGCAGTCGTAGTAGTCATAGTAGTTGGTGAAGTCCCAGTAATAGTTGCAGCAGGAAAAGCAGCCATAGTGGTAGTAGTAATAGTAGTATTAGTATGAAAAGTAGTAGCAATAGAAATAGTAGTAGTTGTTGTTGTTGTAGTAGTAGTAGTAGTAGTAGTCATAGCAATAGCATCAGCAGTAGAAATAGGAGCTGTAGTTGGAGTAGTATTTGTTGTTGTTGCATTAGCAGTAGTAGTAGTAGTAGCAGCAGCAGTGGTAGAAGTAGTAGTAGTAGTTTTAGTAGTTGGGGTACTAGTAGTAGGAGTTGTAGCAGTCGTTGTAGTATTAGCAATAGTAGTAGCAGTAGTTGCAATAATACTAGTAGTTCCAGTAGTAGTAGTAGTACTAGTAATAGTAGTAGTAGAAGTAGCAATTGTATTTGGAGTAGTAGTAGTAGTAGCAGTAGTAGTTGAAGCAATAGTAGTAGTAGTAGTAGTTGTAGCAGTAGCAGTAGTAGTGGTGGTCGTAGTAGTATTAGTAGTAGTACTAGCAGTAGAAGTAGCAGCAACAAGAGTAGTTGTAGTAGTAGTAGTAGGACAAGTAGTATTAGTAGTTTTCATAGTAGAAATAGCCGGAGAAGAAGTCATAGTAGTAGGAGTAGCAATAGCAATATTAGTTTTCATAGTAGTAGTAGTTGTTGTTGTAGAAGAAGTAGCAGTGTTTGTTATAGTAGTTGCTGAAGTAGCAATAGTAGCAGTTGTTGTTATAGTTGTCATAGTGTTGATAGTACTAGTGGCATTAGTAGCAGTACCAGTAGTAGTAGTCTTAGTAGTTGCAGTAGTAGTAGTTGTAGGAAGAGTAGCATTAGTGGTAGTGGCAGTAGCGGTAGTAGCAGTAGTAGTAGTAGTCGCACCAGTAATAGTAGAAGTATTAGTAGTAGTAGGAGTAGCAGTAGTGGTAGTAGCAGTAGCGGTAGTAGTAGTAGTAGTAGTAGTAGTAGCACCAGAAGAAGTAGAAGTATTAGTAGTAGTAGGAGTAGCAGTAGTAGTAGCAATAGCAATAGTAGTTATACTACTAGTAGTAGTATTAGTAGTAGAAGTAGCAGGAGGAGGAGGAGGAGGAGGAGGAGTAGTTGTTGTTGTTGTTGTTGTAGTAGTAATAGTATCAAAAGAAGTCATAGTAGTAGCTGCAGCAGCAACTTCGTTAGTTCTGCACGTAGTTGTTGTAGTTGTTGTAGTAGAAGTAGCAGAAGCTGTTATAGTAGTTGTTGAAGTAGCAGTAGTAGCTGTAGTTGTCATAGTGGTCGTAGTGATCGTAGTACTAGTGGCATTAGTTGTTGTACCAATAGTAGCAGTAGTAGCAGTAACTGTAGTAGTAGTAGTAGTACGAGCTGCACTAGTTGTAGTAACAGTAGTGGTAGTAGTAGTGGAAGTAGTAGTAGTAGCAGTAATAGTAGAAGTAATAGTAGTACTAGGAGAAGTATTAGTAGGAGTAGCAGTAGTAGTAGTTTTAGTAGTGGTGGTGGCAGCAGTAGTAGTAGTGGCCACATTAATAGTAGTAGTAAGAGAAGTAGTTGCACTAGTAGTAGTAATAATCGTAGTATAAGTAGTTGTACCAATAGTAGTAGTAATATGAGTAATAGTAGTAGTAGCAATTGTAGGGGTATTAGTAGTAATAGGTATAGTAATATGAGTAATAGTAGTATTGGTAGTAGTAGTAATAGTAGTAGCAGTAGTACTAGTAATAGCAGTCGTAGTAGTAGTTGTTGTTGTTGTGGTAGTAGTAGTAGTAGTAGTAATAATAGTAGCAGTAGTACTAGTAATAGCAGTCGTAGTAGTAGTAGTAGTTGTTGTGGTATTAGTAGTAGTAGTAGTACTAGTAGTAGCAGCAGTTGGAGTAGTACTTGTAGTTAAAGTTGTTGTAGGAGGAGGAGTCGCAGCAGTAGTGGTAGCAGTAGTTTTAGTGGTAGTAGTAGTAGCAGTAGTATTAGTTGTAGTTGCAGTAAAAGAAGAAGTAGTAGTAGTAGTAGTAGTAATAGTATTAGTAGTTGTAGTTATACGTCGGAGTAATATTAGTAGTAGTAGTTGTGGTAGTAGAAGTAGTAGTAATAATAATAGTAGAAGTAGTAGTAATAGAAGTAGTAATAGTAATACTAGTACCAGTAAAAGTGGTATTAGTAGTAGTAGTAGTAATAGTAACTGTAGGAGTAGTGGTAGTAGTAGTTGTTGTTGTTGTAGTAGTAGTAGTAGTGGTGGTGGTAGTATTGACAGTAGTAATAGTAGTAGCTGTCGGAGTTGTAGCTATGCTTGTAGTAGTAGTTGTAGTAGTAGTACAGTAGTAGTAGCTATATTTATAGTAGCAGAGGTAGTAGTTGTAGCTGTTGTAGTAGCAGTAGCAGTTGTATTAGTAGCATAACTAGTAGTAGTCACAGAAGTAGTAGAAGTAGTAGTAGTAGTAGTAGCAGTACTAGTAATATGAGTAGCAGTTGTAGTAATAATACTAGTAGCCGAATTAATTATAGGAGTTGTTTTAGGGGTAGTAGAAATAGTAGCAGTAGTAGTAGTGGTGGTACTAGAAGTAGCAATAGTAGTAGTAATTGTAGCTGAAGTTGTAGTAGTTGTTGTAGTAGTAGTAGTAGTAGTAGTAGTAGTAGTAGTAGTAGTACTAGTAGTACTAGAAGTAGAAGCAGTAGCAGCAATAGTTGTTGTAGTAGAAATAGTAGTAGTAGTAGTTGTTGTTGTTGTAGTCGTAGTGTTAATAGTAGTAGGAGTAATAGTTGTAGTAGTACTAATAGTAGTAGTAGTGTAGTTGTAATTTCAGTAGTGGTAGTTGTAGTAGAGGTAGTTGTAGTAGTAGTAGTAGTCAATGTAGTAGTGTTAGCAAAGTAGTAGTAGTTGCAGGAGCAGTAGTAGTTGTAGTTGTTGTTGTTATTGTCATCGAAGTAAAAGTAGAATTGGTAGTAGAAGTTGTAGTACTAGTAGTAGTAGTTATTGTTGTTGTTTTTTTTGTTGTGGTGGTAGTAGAAATAGTAGCTGTAGTAGGAGTAGCAGTAGGAGAGGTAATAGTAGTAGTAGAAGTAGTAGCAGTAGTAGTAGTTGTTGTTGTAGTAGTAGTAGTTGTTGTTGTAGTAATATTAGTCGGAGCTACATCAGTAGCAGCAGTAGTTATTATAGTAGTAATAGTGGCATTCGCATTCGTCGTAGTCGTAGTTGTAGTAGTAGTAGCGACAATTGTAGAAGTAAATGTAATAGTATGAGTGGCAGTAGTAATTGTGGTAGTAGTAGTGGTAATAATAGTACTAGGAGTAGTAGTTGTTATAGTAGTATTAGTAGTAATAGGAGTAGTAGGAGTTGGAGTAGTGATAGAAGTAGTAGTGGTAGCAATAGAAGCAAGTGCAAGAATAGTACTAGCAGCAAGAGTAGTAGTAGTTGTAGCAGTAGTAGTAGCTGTAGTAGCAGCAGCAGTAGTAGTAGCAGCAGCGACAGTAGTCGTAGTCGTAGTAGTAGTAGTAGTCGTGGTAGTGGTAATAGTAACAGCAGTAGTAGTCATAGTCGTTGTAGTGCCCGAAGTAGTAATTGTAATAGTAGCAACAACAATAGCAGTAGTATTAGCAGGAGTGTTAGGTGTATTAGTAGTACTTGGAGTAGTTGTAGTAGGAGGAGTAGTAGTAGTAGCAGTAGCAGCAGCAATGGTCGTGGAAGTAGTAGTAGTTGTATTAGTATTAGTTGTAGTAGGATTAGTAGCAGTAGAGTTGTAGTAGTATTCGTTGTAGTTGTAGTAGTAGTTGTAGTAGCAGTAGTTATTGTAGTATCAGCAATGATTATAGTAGTAATAATAGTTGTAAGACTAGTTGTAGTAAGACTAGTAGTAGTACTAGTAGTCGAAGTAGCAGTAGCAGTAGCAGTAGTAGCAGTTGTAGTGGCAACAGCAGCCATAGTAGGAGTACGAGTAGCTATAGTTGGATCAGAAATAGTAGTAGTTGTAGCCAAAGTAGGATTAGGTGTAGAAGTAGTAATTATAGTAGCAGTAGTAGTAGAAGTGGTTGTAGTAATAGTAGGAGTAGTAGGAGAAGTGGTAGTAGTAGTAGGAGGAGGAGTAGAAGTAGTAGTATTAGTAGCACAAGTTGGAGGAGGAGTAGTAGTAGTAATTCTACTGCTGCTGTTGCTACTACTACTACTACTTCTGCCACTGAAACTTTTGGTGCTACTACTGCTGTCAAAACCACTGCTACTATTTCTACAACAACCACTGCTATTGCTACTGCTGCAACTACTACTTCCACTACTACTACTATAACAATTATTACGGCTATTGCGACTATTGCTGCTACAACTATTGCTACTATTACTATTGCTGCAACTATTACTAGTATCATTTCTCCAATTACTACTACTGCTATTACTACTACTACTTTTACCGTTGTTCGTACTGCTACTTTTTCTACTACAACAACAACTACTAATTCTAGTATTACTATAACTGCTAATGTTTCTCCTACAACAACAATAACTACTACTACTACTACTTCTCCTACAATAACAATAACTACTACTACTACATCTCCTCCTACCATAATTATCGTTACTACTACTACTACTATAACTTCTGCTATTGCCACAACAATAGCAACAACAACAACTACTACTACTTCTACGACTGCTACAACTGCAACAATTACAACAAGTACTACTATTGCTACTATTGCTACTGTAACTACTACAACTACTACAACAACAACTACTACTGTTATTGCTACTGCTACTACTTCTGATACTACTAATACTAATGCTATTACAGCTAATGCTACTACAACGTCTACTACTACTACTTCTCCTACTGCTACAACTACTGCTGTTGCTGTGACTTCGACTACTATTGCTAATACTCCTGCTATTACTATTAGTACAAATACAGCTGCTATTACTACTGCTGCTATGGCTATTACTAATGCGATTACTACAGCTAGGGCTACTTCTACTACTACTACTACTGCTACAACTACTCCTACAACTATAACTACTACTCCTGCTACGGCTACTACTACTAGCAATACTACTTCTACTACTATTACTACTACTAGTACTACTACTATTGCAAATCCTATTCCAACTCCTGCTCCTACTACTACAACTACTACAGCTACTACTGTTACTTCCATTTCAGCTACTACTAATACTACTATTGGTACTACTATAACCGCTACTACTGCTACTACTACTGTTGCTGCTTTTACAATTACTACTACTACGAGTACTACTACTACTACTACAAATACAACTACTACTCCTATTACTACTATTATTACTACTACAACTACTATGCCTGCTATTGCTGCTATAACTGATGCTGCTGCGACTACTACTACGACTACTACTACTACTACTACAACGACTGCCACTACTACTGTTGTTGCTGCTGCTACTAGTACTACTCTGACTTCTACTAATGCAACAACAACAACTGCTACTACTGCTATCCGATAACTACTATTCACAGCCCTTCTCCCAATACTGTTATTACTACTACTTCTACTAGTACTACTACTACAGCCACTGTTACTCCTACTCCAACTCCTACTCGTACTACAGCAACTACTACTTCTCCTACTCCAACTCCTACTACTAATACTACTACTACTACTTCTACTAATACTAATACTACTATTGCTACTACTAACACTAATATTACAACTACTACTGCAACTGCTGCTACTACAACTACTACTACTATTCCTACTACTACTGCTACTACTACTATTGCAACTACTACGCCCACTACGATTGTTACAATTACTACTTCAACTACTACTACTACTAGTATCACTACTACTAGTACTATACTATTACCGCTACAGCTACAGCTACTGCTTTTACTACTACTACTACTAATGCTCCTACTACTACATCTACTATTGCCAGTACAACTGGTAATTCTACTACTTTTACGACGGCAACCACTACTACTGTTTCTACTACAACAACAACTACTAATTCTAGCATTACTATAACTGCTAATGCAAGTACTACTACTACAAACACTACTACTACTACTACTACTTCTCCTACAACAACAATAACTACTACTACTACTACATCTCCTCCTACCATAATTGTCGTTACTACTACTACTGCTATAACTTCTGCTACTGCCACAACAACAGCAACAACAACTACTACTACTACTTCTACGACTGCTACAACTGCAACAACTGCAACAAGTACTACTATTGCTACTATTGCTACTATAACTACTACAACTACTACAACAACAACAACTACTGTTATCGCTACTGCTACTACTTCTGATACTACTAATACTAATGCTATTACAGCTAATGCTACTACAACGTCTACTACTACTACTTCTCCTACTGCTACAACTACTGTTGTTGCTGTGACTCCGACTACTATTGCCAATACTCCTGCTATGACTACTAGTAAAAATACAGTTGCTATTACTACTGCTGCTATGGCTATTACTAATGCGATTACTACAGCTAGGGCTACTTCTACTGCTACTACTACTACTACAACTACTCCTACAACTACAACTACTCCTCCTGCTACGGCTATTATTACTAGCACTACTACTTCTACTACTATTACTGCTACTAGTACTAGTACTACAACAACAACAACTACAACTACTACTATTGCAAATCCTATTCCAACTCCTGCTCCTACTACTATTACTACTACAACTACTACAACTACTACCGTTACTTCCATTTCAGCTACTACTGATACTACTATTGGTACTACTATAACCGCTACTACTGCTACTACTACTGTTACTGCTTTTACAATTACTACTACTACGAGTACTACTACTACTACTACAAATACAACTACTACTCCTATTACTACTATTATTACTACTACAACTACTATGCCTGCTATTGCTGCTATAACTACTGCTGCTGCGACTACTACTACGACTACTACTACTACTACTACAATGACTGCCACTACTACTGTTGTTGCTGCTGCTGCTAGTACTACTCTGACTTCTACTAATGCAACAACAACAACTGCTACTACTGCTACTCTGATACATACTATTCCCAGTCCTTCTCCCAATACTGTTATTACTACTACTTCTACTAGTACTGCTACTACAGCCACTGTTACTCCTACTCCAACTCCTACTCGTACTACAGCAACTACTACTTCTCCTACTCCAACTCCTACTACTAATACTACTACTACTACTTCTACTAATACTAATACTACTATTGCTACTACTAACACTAATATTACAACTACTACTGCAACTACTGCTACTACAACTACTACTACTATTCCTATACTATTGCAACTACTACGCCCACTACGATTGTTACAATTACTACTTCAACTACTACTACTACTAGTATCACTACTACTAGTACTATACTATTACCGCTACAGCTACAGCTACTGCTTTTACTACTACTACTACTAATGCTCCTACTACTACCTCTACTATTGCTAGTACAACTGCTAATACTACTCCTTTTACGACGGCAACCACTACTATAGCTACGAATAGTATTACAACTACTGTTACTATTCCCACCAATATTGTACTACGTGTGCTAGTAATACTACTCCTACTACTACTGCTGCTACTACTATTTATACTCCATCTCATGCCGCTACTACTTCTACCCCTACTCCAACTACTACTACTCCAACTACTATTACTACCACCACTACTACTATTACTACTCCCGCTACTACTACTACTCCAACTACTATTACTACCACTACTACTATTACTACTCCTCCTACTACTACTACTACAACTATCACTACTCCAACTACTACTCCTCCTAGTTAAAATCCTACTCCAACCCCTACTTGTACTAATACTACTACTACTATTACTGCTACTACTACTACCACTACTACTACTGCTACTTCTAAAACTGCTATTAATGCTATTACTACTACTAATCGTGCTTCTCCTGCTACTGCTACTAGTACTACTCCTACTGCCACTACAGCTACTACTATTACTTCTTCTGCTACTCCTGCCACTTTAGCTACTATGGCTCCTACTACACCAACTACCACTGCTACTACTATTATAACTATTGCTACTCCTATGGCTCCTACTGCTACTACCACTGCTATTCCTACTACTGCTATGACTATAGCTGCTACTACTTCTACTACTACTATTACTGCTGTTATTACTACTACTAGAACTACTACTACTACGAATGCTACAACTATTGCTACTACTTCTATTACTGCTGCTACAACAACCACAATTGCTGCTGCTACTATTGCACTACTACTACTACCACCACCACGACTAGTACTACTACAACTACTACTCTTATTGCTACCACTAATACTAGAACTACAACAGCAATCACAACAACAACAACCGCTAAGACTACTACAACTACTACTTCTACAAATACTACTATTGTTGTTGCAGTTGCTCTTACGACTTCTACCACTACTACTATTGTTACAACAGCTGCTACTACTGTTGCTGCTGCTACTACTACTACTATTACCACCACCACTACTACTACTAAACTACTACTACTACTACTACTACTACTACAACAACTACTACTACGACTACTACGACTACTACTATTACTACTACTACGACTTCTACAACCACTTCGACTGCTACTACGACAACTTTTACTTCTACAACTACTACTACTAGTACTACTATTATTGCTGCTGCTACAACTAGTACTACTTTTATGTCTACTTCTACTACTACTACTACAACTATTACTAATACTAGTGCTGCTACTGCTACTACTACTACCAATCCTACTCCTACTCCAACTCCTACAGTAACAACTACTCCTAATCCAACCCCTACAGTTACTGCTGCTACTACTACTCCTCCACCTCCTCCTCCACTCCTATCCCAAGTCCTACTCCAACTCCTACAGTTGTTACTAATGCTACTACTACTGTGACTGGTACTAGTGCCACTACAACGACTACTAGTTCAACTAGTACAACAACTACCACTACTAAAATGGCTACTGCTACAGCTACTACTACTGCTTCTCCTATTGCTATCACAACTACCACCACCACCACTACTACTACTCCCAACTCCTACAATAACTCCTACTACTACTCCAAATCCAACTCCTACAACTACTACTAGTACTACTATTACAGCTGCTACTAATCCTACTACTACTACTATTACTACAACTTCAACTACTACTACTACTATTGCTATTGCTACTACTAGTACTACTACAACAACTACTACAAATTGAACTCCTGCTGCTACTGCTACTCCTACTACTACTACACTACTACTGCTACAACAACTACTCCTATTACTACTATTATTACTACTACTGCGACTGCTACTAGTGCCACTACAACTTTTACCACTTCAACTAGTACTACAACTACCACAACTACAATGGCTACTGCTACAGCTACTATTACCGCTACTCCTATTGCTACCAT
>RXID01022550.1:3000-17694 GCA_005019695.1 Trichopus zeylanicus subsp. travancoricus
TACAACTACAATAACTGTTGCTACCAGTACTACTACTACTACAATTACTAAAACTACTATAGCTACTACTATTACTACTACTACTACTACTACTACTACTACTACTCCAACTACTAGTATAACTTTTACTATTACTGCGACTACTGCTACTCCTTCCCCTACACCTACTCCTCCTACTAGTACTTTACTACTACTGCAACTCATACTGCTACTACTACTATAACTGTTGCTACCAGTACTGCTACTACTCCAATTACTAAAACTACTATAGCTACTACTATTACTACTACTACTACTACTAACTTTTACTATTACTGCGACTACTGCTACTCCTTCCCCTACACCTACTCCTCCTACTAGTACTTTACTACTACTGCTACTACTACTGCTATAACTATTACTACTTCTACTTCTACTACAACTACTACAATTGCAACTAGTACTACTACTACAACAACAACTACTACTACACCACAACTACTTACTACAACTATTGCTACTACTACTGCTACTACTACTAATACTACTACTACTACTACGACTACTATGACCACTACTACTTCTATAACAATAACAAAGACAACAACAACAACTGCTACTACTGCTACTACTACTCCTCCTCCTCCTCCTCCTCCTCCTCCTCCTCCTCCTACTCCTCCTAGTACTACTACTGCTACTTCTACTTCTTCTACTCCTAGCACTACTACTACTATAACTACTACTACTCCTGCTACTCAAACTACTACTATGACTTCTAGTACTACCCCTATTGCAATCACTACTACTATTGCTACTACCACTCATATTACTACTACTACTACTCCAATTTTTGCGTCTACTACTATTACTACGATTACTGCTACTACTGCTACTAATGCTACTACTAATATTACTATTACTGCTATTGCAACTAATACTTCTACTACTTCTGTTGCTACGGCTACTCCTCCTGCTACTACTACTTCAACTACTACTATTATTACAGTTACTACTACTATTACTACTACTACTACTACTACTACCACTACTACAAATATTAGGACTACTTCTTCTACTACTGCTACTACTGTTACAACTACTTCTATTACTACTACTACTATTACTATTACTATTACTAGTACTACTACTACTGCTATTGCTACTAGTACAACTACTACTGCAACAACTACTACAAACACCACCACTACTACTACTATTACTACTACTACTACCACCAATACAGCTGCTGCTGCTACTGCTACAACTACTGCTATTAGTGCTACTACCACTACTACTAATAATACTACTACTACTACTACTACTGCTACTAGTATTACTATGACTTCTACTACTACTACAATTGCTACTACTACTCCTACTGCTACTATTGCTACTACTACTGCTACTAGTGCTACTACTACTACAACTACTTCTACTGCTACTACTACACTACGACCACTACTACTACTAGTGCTATTACTATTACTACTGCAATAACTACTGCTATCCCAACTAATACTTCTATAATTACTACCACTACGACTTTTACTGCTACTACAGCTGCTAATACTATTACTAGTACTTTCACTACAATACTACTACTACTATCAGTAATACTCCTACTACTACTTTCACTACTACTTCCACGACTACAAATATTACTACGATTGCTACTACTACTACTACAATTACTACTACTACCACTTCTACTATAACTAATACTCCTGCTGCTACTATTACTACAGCTCCCACTACAACAACAACAACAACAATAATTACTACTTCTACTATAACTACTACTACTACTATGACTTTAACTACCATTACTGCTACTCCTATTACAACAACTACTACTACTATTACTACTCCTACAATAATTACGACAAGTACTACTACTCCAACTAGAATTCCTTCTCCTACACGTATTCCTACTACTACTCCCACTAGTACCACTACTACTACTACTTCCACCACTACCACTACTACTACTACTACCACCACTAGTACTACTACTACTACTACTACAACCATTACTACTACTATTACTACTACTACTTTTACAAATAGTACCACCACCAGTACTACTACAGCTATTGCTACTATGACTACTATTACTACTACTACTTCAACTGCAACTACTACTATTGCTGTTGTTGTTATTGCTATTGCGACTATTACTACTGCTACTATTACTACTACTACTCCAATTGCCACTACTATTACTGCGGCTACTACTACTACTACTACTACTGCGGCCACTACTACTACTACTACTACTACTACTACTGTTGTTGCTCCTGCAACTACTAATACGGCTACTACTACTACTATTACTACTACTGTGACTACTACTACAACTACTACAACTGATGTTGCTCCTGATGCTAATAATACTAGTGCTTCTACTACTTCTACTACTACTACTATTGCAACTACTATTGCGACAACTTCTGCTACTGCGACTACTAGTACTACAGTTACTACTTTTGCTAATACTATTATGCTACTACTATTCCCACAACTGCTGCTACTATAACAAATACTACTAGTACAACAACAACTACTACTACTACCACACGTATTACAACTGTTACAGCTACTACTCTTAGTACTGCTATTGCTACTACTACTTCAACTACCACTACTACAGCTACTAGGACCGTTGCTTCAACTGCTACTGCTACTACTACAACTACTATAGCTACTGCTTCTACTACTCTTGCTACTACTACAACTCTTGCTGCTACTACTACTACTACTACTACTTGTACTACTATTGTAACTACAACTACTAATACTACAACAACAACAACTACTACTACTACTATTGCTACTAGTACTACTACTCTTAATGTTGCTAGTACTATTACTACTTCTATTACTGCACATGCTGTTACTCCTACTAATACTACATCTGCAACTACTAGCATTACTATTAATACTACTATTACTACTAATATTTTACAACCACAACTACAATTGTTGATACTACTACTACTACTACTTCTACTACTACCACCAATACCACTACTACTATTATTATTATTATTACTACTACTACTACTACTAATGTTGCCGTTGTTGCTCCAACTACTACTACTACCACTACTGCTGCTATTACTACTACTACTACTACTAGTACTGCTACTGCTGCTGTTGCAAATACTACTTCAGCTACCATAGCTAATACTATTACTTCTCCGACTATAACTACTGCTACTACTACTAGTACTATTGCTACTGCTCCAACTTCTACTATGACTACAGCTTCTACTACTACTACGGCTACTACGACTACTATGACTACTACTACTACTACTACTACTATTACAAGAACTACTACCGCTACTACTACTACTACTACTACTACTATTGCGGCTGCTACTACTACTATTGCTACTACTATCATGGTACTACTGCTCGACTGTAGCTACTACTACTATTACTATAGCTACTAATACTGCTTCTACTACCACTACTACTATTACTACTACTACTACTACTGCAGCTACTGCTAATACTACTACAACGGCTGCAACTACTACTAACACAACAACTTCTACTACCACTACTGCTGCTGCTACTACTGCATCTACTTCTACCACTACTATTATTACCGCTACTACTAATACTACTACTTCTGCTACTGTTGCTGTTGCCGCTACTACTACAACTATACCAACTTATCCTACTACTATACCAACTTCTTCTCCTATGGCTACAACTGCTGCTACTACTGCTGCTTCTATTGGTACTACTACTACTACTACTGCTACTACCACTACTACGACTACCATTATTATTGCTGTTGCTACTTTTGCTACTACCACTACGGCTACTACTACCACTGCCATTAATACTACAACAATTACTGCTACTATTGCCACTAGCGCTATTTCAACTACCACTCCTATTATTGCAACTACTACCACTGCTACTAATATTACAGCTACTACCACTATTGCTACTATTGCTACTACTACTACTACTACTACTACTACAACTACTACTGTTGTTACTACTACTACTACTACCAGCACTACTGCTACTACTACTGCAACTATTACAATTACAACTACTAGTACTACTACTACTTCTACCCTTAGTACTACTACCACTTCTACTACTGCTGCTGCTGCTCGTACTACTATATTACTTCTACTACAATAATTACTACTACTACTACTACTACTACTACTACAACTACTATTGCCACAACCACTACTACTACTACTATTGCAACTACTATGTCTACTACTTCTGTTACTACTACTACTCTACTATTAATGCTATTTCTTCTACTGCTACTACTACTTCAGCTACAACTTCTACTACTACTATGACTCTTGCTAGTACTCCTAATACAACCACTACTACTTCTACTCGCACCACTACTCCTACTACTACTACAACTACCCCTACTTTTACGACAACTACTGCTGCTGCTACTACTACAACAACTACTACTATTACCACTATAAGTGCTACTATTAGTACTACCACTAGAACTACTACTATTACTCCTGCTACTACTCCCACTTCTACTACCACCACTCCTACTACTACTGCTACTACTACTCCAACAACAACAACTACAACTACCACTGCTGCAGCGGCTACAACTATTGCTACAGCTACTTCTCCAAGTACTAGTCCTTCCTTTGCTACCATTATGACAACAACAACAACTACTACTACGACCGCTACAACTACTGCTACTACTGCTGCTATTACCGCTACTACTACTACCTCTACAACAACAACTACTGCTACTATAGCTACACCACTAATACAACAACTACTACTACTACTACTACTACAACCACTACTGCTGCTGCTACTACTACTACTACTACCTCTACTACTACTACAACCACTGCTACGACTACAAGTACTACTAGTACTACTGCTACCTCTACAACTACAGGTATTGCTACTACTACTACACTGCTATTACACTACTATTACACTACTACTACAACTACTACTATTGCTACTACCACTACTACTACTTCTATTAGTGCTACTACTGCTACTACTACAAGAACTACTACTACTACTACTACTACTACGATTACCACTTCTACTACTACTACTATAACTACTACTACTACAACTACTAGTTTGACAACTACTCCTACTACTAGTACTACTACTCCCACTACTACAGCAACAACTACAAATATTGGTACAACTACTACCTCTATAGCGACTACTACTACTACTACTACTTCTAAAACAACAATTGCTGCTACTACTACTACTACTCCTACAACTACTACTACTCCTCCTACTACTATTACTACTACTACTACTGCTACCACTACTACATCTACTAGTAATAATACTACTTCTACTTCTAATACTACAACTTCTACTACTAATACTACTATTACTCTTACAACTGCTACAACTACTACGACTGCTCCTCCTCCAACTCCTCCTCCTCCTGCTACTACCAGCACTACTACTACAACTACTACCATGTTTACTACAATTACTGCTACTCCTACTACCGCTACTACTACAACTACAACTACTACTACAACAACAACTACTACTATGGCTACTACTACCTCTACTACTAACAAAACTACTACTACTACTACTATTGCAACATCAATAGCTACTACGATTACTACTAGTACTACAACTACTAGTACTATTACTTATATTGCAACAAATACAGCAACTACGGCTGATATTGCCACTACAACTGCTACTACACTCGTACAACTACTACTATCGCTACTATTAGTGCTCCTACTACTGCAATTACTACTGCTACTACTACTACTGTTGTTGCTACTACTAATACTTCTATTAAGCCTGCTAGTAGTACTATAGCAGCTACTACTAGTAATAATGCTGCAACTACTACTGCTGCTACGACTTCTATTGTTACTTCTGCTGCTATGAATACTACTACTATTACTACTACTGCTGCTGCTACAGCTACTACTACTACTACTGCTATTACTATACTACACTACTACTACTACTACGGATACTAACTACTAAGCTACTGAGCTACTACTGATTCAACTGCCACTACGAGTACTTCTATTACGTGCTACTACACAGACTACACTAGTAGTAGTACCACTACTGCTACTACTAGTAACGGCCTACTCCTGCCTCGGCTCATCCTGCTATTACATACTACTAGCACTGGGGTCTACGAACTCTAACTCCTGCTACTACTTAGCGACTACTGGGGGTTGCTACTGGACGGACTGATGCTTCTCAACATGTACAGTAACTTTCTACTTTTCTGCCTGTTACTTGCTACTTACTTCTTTCTGCACTACTACCACTACTACTAATACTACAACTACCTATTTTTACCCACTAATGCAACTACGACGACTACAACAACAACTACGACTACTACTACGCCTGCTACTACTACGCATGATTATACGACTCTACTCTTTTAGTGCTTCTACTTTAATGACTATACACTACTGAGTAAAAACTAACTCTTATTTGCTACTAGTAAAGCTACTCCTATCAACTACTCTATTCCCAATTACTACTATTTCTACTAACTACTATTATTACTACAAACCAACAACTACTACTACTATAGCCATTA
The DNA here is from genome assembly GCA_005019695.1 of Trichopus zeylanicus subsp. travancoricus. Lineage (NCBI taxonomy): Eukaryota > Viridiplantae > Streptophyta > Magnoliopsida > Dioscoreales > Dioscoreaceae > Trichopus > Trichopus zeylanicus. The sequence continues at coordinate 9,578 of RXID01022550.1, forward strand.
CTGACAGACTACTATCCACTACTACACACTACTCTAAAACTACTACACACACCCCCTACTTCGACTTCTACAATACGACTATTGCTACTACTACTAAGTCTACTTCTACTAATACCACTATTCCTACTACTACTACTAAACTACAACTACAATAGCTACTACTACTACTTCTACTACTACTACTACTACACCTATCGCTACTACCACTACTCCTACTAGTACTACAACTACAACTACTACTATTGCTGCTACTACTACTACTGCTACAACAACTAGGTCTACTACTATTGCTGCTACTAGTACTACAAATACTACTACTAATACTACTACTACTACACTACTTACTACTACTAACTACGACTACTACTACTACTATACTATTACTACTATACTACACTACTCGACAACTACTACTACTACTACACTTAGCACTTGCTACTACTGCGACTACTACGACTACTACTACTACGACTACTACTACTACTACTACTACTACTCCTACTACTACTACTACTACTACTACTACTACTACTACTACTACTACTACTACTGCCACTACTACTACTACTACTACGACTACAAGAACTCCTTTTGCTACTACTACACCTCATCCTACTACTATTACTATTGCTACAGCTAACTCGTACTTCTACTACTAATACTACAACTACTACTAATACTACTACTAGTACTACTACTACGACTCCTACAAAAACTACAACTACCACTTCTACTAATCCTCCTACAACCACTACTACTGCTCCTACTACTGTTACTACTACTACTACTCCTAGTCATACTAATACTAACACTGGAAGCACTCCTACTACAACTGCTACTGCAACAACTACTACTACAACAACTACTACTGCTACTACTACTACTTCTACTACTAAAACCACTACTGTTACTACTACTACCACTACTACAGCTAATACTATTATTACTAATACTGCTACTACTACTTTTACTACTACTATAGCTATTACTACTACTTCTAATACTAGTACTACTACTCTAATACTACTACTGCTTCTATAATTACTGCAACTGCTGCTACTACTTCTTTTGATAGACCTACTACTACTCCTCCAACTACTACTACAACAACAACAACAACTACTACTACTCCTACTCCTAAACCTACTCCTACTACTACTACTACTACTACTTCAACTACTACCAATACCACTACTGCTACTACTACTACTACTACTACAATTGCTGATACTACAACTACTACTACCAGCACTACTACTGCTGCTGCTGTTACTACTCTAACTATTGCTACTAGTACTACTACTATTTCTAGTACTTCTACTACTACCACTACTGCTACTGCGGGTGCTGCTACCCCTACTACAGCGACTATTACTATAACTACTATTATTATTACTACTACTACTACTACTACTACAACTACTACTGCTACTATTACTACTACTACTACTACTATTACAACTACTACACCAACTACTTCTGTTACTACAACTACTCTACTGTTACCGCTATTACAACTACTACTACTTTTAGTTCTATTAATACTACTTCTACTACTACGATTCACGCTACTACCCCAAATACAGCCACTACTACTTCTACTCCCACTACTACTACTACTACTACTACTACTACGACCTTTACAATTATATCTACTATTACTACTGCTGCTACAACTACAACTACTACGACTATTACTATTACTACTGCTACTATTAGTAATACTACTACTACCACTACTATTACTATGTCTACTACAACTACTTCTACACCTACGCCTACGACTAATCCGACTTTTACTATGACATCTCCAACTACTACTACTACTACTACTACTACAACTACTACTACTATACTACTATCACAGTTGTTGCTACTACTACGACTCCTTCTTATACAACTACTGCTCCTTCTTTTGCTACCGCTATGTTAACTAATACTATTACTACTGCTGCTACTACCTCTACCACTACTACTACTGTTACTCTAGCTACACCAACTCTACAACCACTACAACTACAACTACAACAACAACAACTACTACTACTACTACAACTTTGACTACTACTACTACTATAATAACTTCTGCTTCGACTACTACTACTACTACTACTACTACTACTACGTCTACAACTACTGCTACTGCTACTATAACAACACTATTACTACACTACAACTACAATTGCTAATGTTGCTACAACTACTACTACTACAACTACTGCTATTACTAATACTACTACTATAGCTACTACTACTACTACTGCTATTACCACTACAACAACAATTATTACTAATATTACTACAACTACAGCAACTACTCCTACTGCTACTACTACTACTACAACAACTATGACTACTAGCACTACAACTACCTCTACCACAGTGACTACTACTACTACTACTACTACTACTACTTCTAATACTACAACTACTGCTACTACTACTACTATAGCTACTACAACTACTCCTACTATTACTACTACAACTACAACTGCTAATACTACATCTACTACTAGTACTGCAACTACTACTACTACAACTACTACTACTACTACTACTCCTGCTACCACAACTACATCTACTACTAATACTTCTACTGCTACTACTACTGCTACTATTACTACAACAACTACTACACTGCTGCTCCTCGTCCTCCTCCTCCTTCTACTACCACTACCACTACTACTACTAGTACTACCACATTAACTACAACTACAGCTACTATTACTACCAATATTACTACCACTATTACTACTACGACAACTACTACAACTACTACAGCTACTACTACACGTACTATTACTAAAACTACTACTACTACTACTTCTCCTATTACTGCTACTACTTCTGCTACTACTACTACTAATAATAGTACTACTACTACCACTACTACTACTACAACTCTTGCTACTACGACTACAACTATTACTACTACTTCTGCTACTACCACAACTATTACTTTTACAACTACTACTACATCTACTACTATTATTATTACTGCTACTTCTACTTCTGCTACTACTGCTACTACATATACCATTACAACAACAATAACGACAACTACCACTACTGTTACGACCACTACTGCTGCAACTGCTACTGCTACAGCTATTGCTACAACTAGTCCCTTTACTACTAGTACAACTGCTACCACTGCTACTACTACTACTACTACTACTACTACTACCACCACCACCACCACCACCACCACCACCACCACCACTAATACTACCTCTACTACTGCTATTGTTGCTACTATTACTACACTACAACTACAACTTGTACTACTAGCACTACCACAGCTCCAACAACTACTACTGTTGCTACTACTACTACTACTCCTACTACAAGAACTACTACTACTACTACTGCTACTCCTAAACCTACTCCTACTACTTCAACTACTACTACTACTACCACTATTGCTACATCTACTACAACTACCACAATTACTACTACTACTACTGCTGCTGTTGATACTACAACTACTACTACCAGCACTACTGCTGCTGCTGCTGCTACTACTATAACTACTACTACTCGTACTACTACTACTTCTGGTACTTCTACTACTACCACTACTACTAGTAGTACTACTACTACCTCTTGTACTTCTACTGCTACCACTACTACTACTTCTGCTGCTACTGCTACTCGTACTACTGTAAATGTTACTACAACAACTGCTATTACTACTACTACTACTACTACTACTATAACTACTACTACCACCACCACCACTACTACTACTATTACAACTACTACACCTATTAAAACTATTGCTACTGCTAGTTCTGTTAATACTACTTCTACTACTACGACCCCTGCTACTATCCCGAGTACAACCACTACTACTTCTACTCTCACTACTACTCCTACTACTACCACTACCCTTACTATTACAACTATTATTATTGTTGTTGCTAAAGCTACAACTACTACTACTATTACTACTACTACTTCCACTACTATTACTATTGCTACTATGACTACTTCTGCTACTACACCTCCGCCTTCTACTATGACAACTCCTACTACTACTTCTACTACTAGTACAACTACTACTACTATACTACAGTCGCCGCTGCTGCTATTATTACGGCTACAACTACTTCTACAACAACTACTCCTTCTGTTGCTACCATTATGATAACTACTACTATACTACAGCTGCTATTAACACTGCTACTACTACCTCTACCACCAATACTACTACTACTCGAGCTACACCACCTCTACAACTACTACTACTGCTTCTACTACTACCACTATAACGGCTACTACTGCGACTACTACTACTACTGCTACTTCCACGACTTCTGCTTTGACTACTACTACTACTACTACTACTACTACTACTACTACTACCTCTACAACTACTGCTACCGCTACTACAACTACACTATTACCACACTACTACTATAACGGCTACAAGTGCTACTGCGGCTACTACTACATCTATTATTGCTACTACTGTAACTACTACTTTTACTACTACTACTACTACAACAACTACTACTACTGCTACTATTACCACTACAACTACTACTACTACAAATATTACTACAACTACGACAACCAGTACGACAACTACTCCTACTACTACTACTACTACTCCTACTACTACTACTACAACAACTACAACTTTTGGCACTACGACTACGTCTACAACAGTGACTACTACTACGACTACTACTTCTAATACAACAACTGTTGCTACTACTACTACTACAGCTACTACAACTACTCCTACTATTACTACTACTACTACTACTCCTCCTACTTTGACTGCTACTACATCTACTACTGCTGCTGCTACTACTACTATTATACCTACTACTACTACTACTATTACTACTACTCCTACTATTACTACGACTACTACTACATCTAGTACTACTATTACTACTAATACTACTGCTACTACTACTACAGCTCCTCCTCCTCCACCTCCTCCTCCTCCTTCTGCTACCACTACCACTACTACTACTAGTATTACAACATTTACTACAACTATTGCTACTACTACTACCACCACAACTACTACTATTACTACTACGGCAACTACTACTACTACTACTGCTACTACTACCCCTACTACTACTAAACTACTACTACTACTACTACTTCTACTATTACGGCTACTACTTCTGGTACTACTACTACTACTAATACTACTACTACTACAACTAGTACTACTGCTACTACTACGACTACAACTATTACTACTACTTCTGCAACTACTGCTACTATTACTTTTACGAGTACTGCTACTACTTCTACTACTACTATTATTACTGCTACATCTATTTTTGCTACTACTACTGCTACATGTACCACTACAACAACAACAACTACAACTACAACTACTACTGCTGCTACTGCTACAGCTACAACTATTGCTACAACTAGTCCTTTTAACTGCTACTACAACTGCTACCACTACTACTACTGTAACTACTTCTACTACTACTACTTCCTCAACTACTACTACTATTGCTACTATTACTACACCAATACTACAACTAGTACTACTAGCACTACTACTACTCCAACAACTGCTACTATTACTACTACCAATAATACTACTACTACCACCACCACTACTACTACTACTACTACTACTACTACCACCACCACTACTACTACTACTAATACTACCACCACCACCACCACCACCGCGACCACCACCACCACCACCATAACTACTCCAACCACGACTACTACTACTTCTACGTCTACTGCTACTACTTTCATGATGACTACTACAACTACCATAACAACTATAATAGGTACTACAATTACTACTAGTACTACTACTTATACAAAAACAAATACAACCACTATGGCTGATAATGCCACTAGAACTACTACTACTACTATTCCTACTATTACTGCTACAACTATTACTATTACTACTACTGCTACTACTATTGCTGCTGCTCTTGCTACTAATATCGCTACTACTGCTACTACTACTGAGACTTCTACTACTGCAACTACTACTGCTGCTGCTACTATTAGCAATACCATTAAGACAGCTACTACTACTACTGCAGCTGCTACTAATACTACTACTACAACTACTTCTACAACCACTTGTGTTACTACTACTACTACTACTACTACTAATCCAAATACACTATTACTATGCTACTACTCCTCGTAATACAGCTACTGATACTACAACCTTAACTGCTACTACTACTACTATTGCTACTACTAGTACTGCTCCTCCTCCACCTCCTAATGTTCCATCTACTACTACTACTAATACTTCAACATCTACTACTACTACTACTATGAGTACTACTATTAGTTCTACTCCTACTAGTACTACAACAGCTGCTTCTACAACATGTATTGCTACTTTTACTTCTCCAATTACTACTACTACTTCTGCTTCTACTACCACAACTGCTACTACTACTATTACTACGATTACGACTACTACTACGATTACGACTACTACTACTTCTCCTCCTACAACCACAACTACTATTATTGCTACTACTGCTACTGCTACAACCACCACTACTAATACTACCACTAGTACTACTGAACAACTACACTACTACAACAATAACTACTATTGCCACAGCTACTACCCCTATAACTACCACTACTGCTGCTGCTACTTCTACTACTACTACTACTACTACTACTACTACTACTACTACCACCACCACAACTACTACTACTACTCTGACTACAAATACTACTACTACTACTACTACTACTACTACCTACTTCTACTACTCCTCCTACTACTACTACGACAACTACCATTGCTACTACTACTACTGATACTTGTACTACTACTACTACTACAACTATTGCTACTCCAACTCCTACTCCTACTGCTACTCCTACTGCTACTTCTACGGCTACAACTACTACTACAATAACAACAACAACTACTACTACATCTACTACTATTGCTACTGAAACTACTGCTAATGCTACTACTACTACTACTACTATTGCTACTGGTACAACTAGTAAAACTCCTCTTACCACAACAACTACTGCTACTATTATTGCTGCTACTACTCCTCCTCCTCCTACTACTACTCCTAAAACTCCTATGACTTCTACGACTATTGCTCTAGCTACTACTGCAACTACTACTACTACTACTACTACTACTACTACTACTATTACTACTACTACTACTACTACTACTACTACTACTACTCCTACTACTACTACTACTACTACTACTACTACAACTCCTACTACTTCTACCACACCTACTACTACTACTACTACAACAACAACAAATATAACTGCTAATATTATAACTACTACTTCAAGTACTACTATTACTACTGTTACTACTACTACTACTTCTTCCACTATAACAATTGCTACTACTACTACTCCTACGGCTACTGCTACTACTATTACTAATACTAACACAATAACTACTACAACTACTACTACTACTACTACTACTACTACTACTACTACTACTACTACTACTACTAGTACTACTACTAGTACGACAACTGCAACTGCTCCTACTATAATTACTACTACTACTACAAGTCATACTAATACTACCACTCTGAACACTCCCACTGCTACTACTGCTGTAAGAACTTCTACTGCTACTGCTACTACTACATTACTAAAAGAACAACTGCCACTACTACTACTCCATCTACTACTTCTACTACTACTACTACTATGAATACTACGACTTCTACTGCTACTACTACTACTACTACTATTACTACTACTACTACTAGTACTACTACTACTACTACTACTACTACTACTACTACTACTACTACTACTACTACTACTACTACTACTACTACTACTACTACTAGTACTACTACTACTACAACCACTACTACTACTACTACTACTAGTACTATTCCTACTCCTACTCCTACCATTGCTACTACTACTACTCTCTCCTACCGCTACCACTATACCTACTATGACTCCTACTGCAATGCCTACTAGTACTACTAATACTAATATTACAACTACAGTTGATATAGCTGCTACGACAATAACAACTATTAATACTGCTAGAACTGCTACTGCTACTACTACTACTACAAATACTGCTACTGATACTACTACTAGTCCTATTAATACTA
>RXID01022553.1:5085-21789 GCA_005019695.1 Trichopus zeylanicus subsp. travancoricus
CTGCTGCAGCTCATACAGCTGCTTCTGCTACTACTTATCCTACTACTACTACTATTGTTACAACTACTACAATAACAACAACAACTACTCCTACCCTGACTACTACTACAGCTACTACTACTACTACTACTACTATGTCTACAATTACTATTACTACTATTACTAATACTGCTGCTGCTACTACTACTGCTGCTGCTACTACTACTATTATTACTCCTCCTACTACTGCTACTACTACTCTCTCCAACTACTACTACTATAACTACCACGACTCCTACTACAACTACTACTACTATTAATACTACTACTACCACTACTATGACAACTATTAGTACTACTTCTACTGCTGCCACCATTGCAACAACTAGAAATTTTACTACTGGTACTACTGCGACCACTGCTACTACTGCTACTCCTACTACTAGTACTAGTACTACTACTACTACTACCTCTGCTACTACTATTGCTGTTACTATAACTATACTACTACTACTACTATGACTACTACTACTATAACTACTCCTACCACGACTACTATTACTTCTATGACTACAACTGCTGCTACTACTATTGCTACTACTATTGCTACAACAAGTCCTTGTACTACTAGTACTACTGCTACAAATGTTGCTTCTACTACTACTACTACTCCTCGTATTACTAACACTACTACTACTGCTGCTGCTACTATAACTACACTACTACTACAACTACCACTACTATCACTACTACTACACCAACAAATACTACTATCACTCCTATAAATAATACTACAACAGCAACAACTACTACAACTATAACTACTCCTACCGTGATAACTACTACTTCTACGACTACTACTACTGCTACGGCTACTACTACTACTACTCCTATTACTACTACTGTTGCTGCTATTATAACTACGGCTGCCACTTCTTCTATGACTACTAATACTATTACAACAATAACCACTACTACTCTAAGTATTCTTACCACGACCACTACTACTTCTACGACTACTACTACTACTGCTGCTACTACTTCTGCTTATTCTATTATTACTACTACTACTGCTAGTACTACTACCACTGCTACTTTGGCTTTGACTACTAATACTAGTACTATTACAACTACTACTCCAACAACTACTACTACTACCACTTCTAGTACTCCTTCTACTACAACTACTACAACTACCACTACTACTACTGCTGCTGCTGCTGCTACTACTACTACTTCTTCTACCGCTACTCCTATTGCTACCTCCACTTCTATAACTACTAGTAGTACTACTACAGCTACTACTACTTCTACTACTATTGTAGCTACTACTACTGAAACTATTGCTACTACTACTACAACTGTTTCCACTAGTACTACTACTACACCTCCTATTACCATAAATACTATAGTTACTACTACTACTAATGCTAAAACTCCTACTACTACTACTCCTCCCAACACTCCTATGACTTCCATGACTAGTACTCTTACTACTACTACAACTACTACACTACTGCTACTAGTACCACTACTACTACCACTAGGACTACTACTACTTCTATTACTACTATTATTACTATTATGACTACTCCAGCTGGTACTACTACTCCTACTACTACTCCAAACAGTGCCACTACTACTACTACAACAATAACTACTACTGCTACTACTACTACTGTTGCTGCGTATACTACTAGTACTACTACTACAACAACAATAACAACAACAACAATAACAATAACAACAACAACAACAACAATAACCACTACTACTACTACTGCTACTCTACTACTACTACTACTGGAAAGGCTACTACCATTACAATAATAACAACAACAACATTAATAACTATTACTATGACTACTACTGCTAGTCCTACTACTACTACTGGAAAGGCTACTCCTACTACTGGAAAGGCTACTATTACGACAACAACCATTACTACTACTAAGACTACTACTATATTAATAAAAGAACAACTGCCACTACTACTACTCCTTCTACTACAGCTACACCTACTACTACTATGAATACTACTACCACTACTACTTCTTCTGCTACTACTACTACTACTACTATTGCTACTGCTGCTGCTACTATTACTACTTCAAATACTACCCCTACTGCTACTACAACAAGTCCAATTACTACTAATACTACTACTACTACTACTATTACTACTACTATTTATGCAACTACAACTATTACTACAACTGCTGTTGTTGCTACTTCTACTACTATTGCTGCTGTTGCTGCTACGACTACTGCCACTACTACTCCTCCATCTACTCCTCCTACTGCAACTCCTACAACTTCTACCACTCCTACAGCTACTACTATCCCTACTCTAACTTTTACTTCTGCTACTCCTACTATAATAACAACAACTACTACTAATATTACAACAACTACTACAACAACTACTACTACTACTACTAGAACAATTGCTACTACTACTACTCCTACAACTATAGGTACTACTACTACTAATACTAACACTACTACTGCTACTACTACTACTCCCACAACTACTTCTATTCCTACACCAACTCCTACTACTACTCCTACTACTAGTCCTACTCCTACGCCTACTGCTATTACTACTACTCCTACTACTAATACTAACACTACTACTGCTGTTACTACTACTACTCATACTCCTGCTACTACTTCTCATATAGCTGCTGCTGCTATTACTACTATTATTACAACTAGTACTACAACTCCTACTACTATTACTACTACAACTACTATGACTAGTCTGACTACTACTAATACTACTACCACTATTTCTACCATTAATACTACTACTACTACTACTACTACTACTACTACTACTACTACTACTACTACTACTACTACTACTACTACTACTACTACTACTACTACTAGTACTACTAGTACTACTAGTACTACTACTACAACTACTACTACTACTACTACTACTACTACTACTACTACTAATACTAATACTACACCAATGACAACTGCAAATACAATAACAACAATTACTACTATTATTACTAATACTATGCTACTGCTACAACCACTTCTACTACTAGTACTAGCACTCGTAGTACACCTACTATAACTAATACTATTGATACTTCAACTTCTACAATTTCTTCAACTACTACTCTTACGAAAACTACAACTACCACTACTATGACTACTTCGGCTACTACTACTACTACTACTAGTACTACTATCACTACTACTACTAGAACAACAACTACTACTACTACTACCACCACCACTACTACTAATACTATAACTACTACTAGCTCTGCTACTACTACTACTACTACTACTACCACTACTACTGCTACTAATGCTACCACTACTACTAATACTACTTATTTTTTTACTTCTACTTCTACTCCTACTACCACTCCTACTACTAGTACAACTGCAACTAATTTTACTATTGCACAGCTACTTCTACTACTACTATTACGATCACCACCACCACCACCATGATGACTACTACTACAAATAGAAATTCTACAACAATTACTAGTACTAATACTACTACTACTACTTCTACTACTACAACTACTAATACTACCACTACTACTACTGCTTCTACTGCTACAACTACAACTAGTACTATTTCCACTACTACTACTACTACTACTTCTACTTCTATTGCGTCAACTAACAATAATACTGCTATAACAACTACAACTACTAGTACGACTTATACTCTGACAAATACAACTATTACTATTGCTAATACTACTACTGCTGCTGCTACAACAATAACAACAACAACTACTACTACAACTAATACAGCTACCACTACTACTTCTACTACTACTACTACCACCACCACCACCACCACCACTACTACTACTACGACTACTACTACTACTCCAACTACTACTACTACTAATACTACCACAACTACTAATACTACCACTACTACTGCCACTACTACTACTATTACCACTACAACTACCACCACTACTACTATTACTACTACTACTACTACCACTACTACTGCTACTACTGCTACTACTACAGCTGCTGCTACTACTACTACTACTCCTACTCGAACTACTACTACTACTACTACTACTACTACTACTACTACAACAACAACAACAACTACTACTACTACTACTACTACTACTACTACTACTACTACTACTACTACTACTACTACTACTACTACTACTACTATTACTACCAATACTACTACTACAGTGACAACAACTACTAGCACTACTACTACACCACCTACTACTACTACTATCACTAATGCTAGCACTATGGCTACTTCTACTTGTACTACTACTACAACTATACTACGACAACTACTACTACTCAAATTCCTACTCCGAATCCAACTCATACTACTATCCCGACTACTGCTACTACAACTACTACTGCAACAACAACTGCTACTACTAATGCAACTAGTGCTAAAAATACTACTCGTACAACTCGTAAAACTATTGCTACTACTGTGATTACCACTACTGCAACTATTACTACTACTGCTACTAGTACTACTATTTTAACTACAACCAAAACTACTTTTATTATTGCCACTAAAGCTACTACTTCAGTTGCTACATGTACTATAACTACTACTACTACTTCTACTACAACTACTGCTACTACCACCACCACCACCACCACCACCACCACCACCACTACTACCACAACTACCACTACTGCTACTACTATTACTAATATTATTACTACAACAACTACTTCTACTACTACTACTAGTTATACTATTACAACTACTACCGCTACTGATTCTACAACCACAACAATTGCTGCTGCTCCTGCTACTACTCGAACTCCTAGTACTACTACTACTACAACAACAACTACTACTACAACTTGTACTACTACTACTTCTACTACAGCTACTACAACTACTTGTACTACTGCTACTACAACTGCTATGACTACTACTACTACTACTACTACTACTACTACTACTACTACTACTATTACTACTACCACCACCACCACTACTACCACCACTACTACTATTACAATTACTACTAGTACTAGTACTACTACCACTACTACTACTACTACTACTACTACTACTACCACTACTACTACCACTACTACTACTACTACTTCTGCTAGTACTACTACCTCTACTACTACTACTACTTCTGCCATTGCTACTACTTCTTCTACTACTACTGTGCCTACTACTTACTACTACTACTACTGCTAATACCACAACTACTACTACTACTACTATACCACTACTACTAATACTACTATAATGACTACTACAAATACTACAATAATAACAATATTTACTACTATTACTAATACTTTGCTACTTCTGCAACCACTTCTTCTACTACTAGTACTCCTAGTACACCTACTACAACTAATACTGTTGCTACTACAACTACTACTATTACTACAACAACAACTACTACTACGACTACTTTTGCTACAACTTCTACTACTACTACTACTACTACTAATACCAATACTACTAATACAACTACTATTACTTACACTGCTACTACTACTACTACCACCATGACTACTTCTGCCAGAACTACTACTGCTACTACTATAACGATCACCACCACCACCAAGACTACTACTAATACTACTACTACTACTACTAAAACTGCTACCCCCTAGTACTAGTACTAACACTACCACTACTACTTGTACTACTACAACTACTAATACTGCTACTACTACTACTGCTTTTGCTGCTGCTACTACTACTGCGACTACTGCTATAACTACTGGCAGTACTATTTCCATTACTATTGCTACTACTACTACTACTATTGCCTATAATAATAATAATACAGCTACTACAACTATAATAGTACTACTTCTACTACTACTTATACTCCAATAATGTCATAGTAGCAGCAGTAGTAGTAGTAATAGTAGTAGTAGCAGCAGAAGTTGTAGTAGTAGTAGCATTAGTAGCAGAAGAAGTTGCATTAGCAGCAGCAATAGCGCTGGTAGTAGCAGTAGTAGATGTAGTAGCAATAGAAGTATTAGTAGCAATAGGAGCAGCAACTGTGGTAGCAGCAACAGCAGCAGTAGCAGTAGTAGTTGTAGTTGTAGTAGTCATAGTAGTAATAGTAGTAGCAGTAGTAGCACTAGCAGAAGTGATAGTAGCAACAACAAAAGTAATACCATTAGTACTAGTAGTGGTTGTGGAAGATGCAGTAGCATTAGTCGTGTAGTAGTAGCAGTAGAAATAATAGTTGTAGTAGGTGAAGTAGTGGTAGTTGTAGTAGTAGCAGCAACAACAATAATAGCAGTAGCAATAATAGCAGTAATTGCAGAAGTAATAGTAGTAAAAGCAGCAGAAGTAGTAATAGTAGTAGTAGTAGTCATAGCCGCAGTGGAAATGATGGTGGTAGTAGTAGTAGTAGCTGTAGAAGTTGTAGTAGAAGTACTAGTAGAAGTTGCAGTAGTAGCAATAGTAGTAATAGTAGTAGCAGTAGTAGTAGTCATACGAATAGGATCAACAATCATAGCAATTGTAGTGGCAATAGTAGTAGTCGCAGAAATAGCAGTAGTCATAGCAGTAGAAGTAGTCGTAGAAGTACTAGCAGTTGTAGGAGTAGCAGCAGCAACAACAGTAGTAGTAGTAGTAGTAGTACTAGCAGTAGCAGCAACAACAATAGTGATCATAGTAGTAGTAGTTGTTGTTGTTGTTGTGGAAGTAGTATTAGTAGACTCAGTAGTCGTAGTCATAGTAGTTGTTATAGCAATAGTAGTAGAAATAGTAATAGTAGTAGACGTAGTCGTAGTAGTTGCAGTAGTAGTATTAATAGTTGTGGCAGAAGTAGTAGTGGTAACAATAGTAGTATCAAGAGCAATGAAAGTGGCGATAGTAGCTGCAGTAGCACTAGTAGTAGCTGTAGTAGTATTAGTAGCAAAAGTAGCTGTAGCAGTGCCACCAATAGTAGTAGTAGTAGTAGGAGGAGCAGGAGGAGGAGGAGGAGGAGGAGCAGTAGTAGTAGCAGCACTAGTAGAAGCGGTAGTAGCAGCAACAAAAGTAATACCAGTAGTACTAGTAGTGGTTGTAGTAGATGCAGTAGCATTAGTAGTGTAGTAGTAGCAGTAGCAATAATAGTTGTAGTAGGTGAAGTAGTGGTACTTGAAGTTGTAGCGGCAACAACAACAATAGCTGCAGTAGCAGCAGAAGTTGTAGTAGAGTAGTAGTAGTAGTAGTAGAGGAGGAGTAGTAGTAGTAGTAGTAGTAATAGTAGTAAAAGAAACAAAGGTAGTAGTAGTAGTAGTCGTTGCCTCAGCGGTAATGGTAGTAGTAGTAGTAGTAGCAGTAGTAGTAGTTGTAGCTGTAGAAGTATTAGCAGAAGTACTAGTGGAAGTTGCAACATTAATAGTAGAAGTAATAGTAGGAGCAGTAGTAGTAGTCGTAGTAGAAGTATCAATAGTTGTAGCAGTATTAGTGCCAATAGTAGTTGTACAAGAAGTAGCAGTAGTCGAAGTAGTAGAAGTAGTGGTAGAAGTAGTAGCAGTTGTAGTAGTAGTAGTAGTGGTAGTAGCAGTAGCAGTAGCTGTTGTAGTACTAGTGATTATAGTTGTGGAAGTAGTATTAGTAGCTATAGTAGTAGTAGTAGTTATTGCAATAGTAGTAGAAGTTATAGTAGTTGTAGCCGTAGTAGTAGCAGTAGTAGTAGTAATAGTTGTAGTAGTAGCTGTAGTGGTAGCAGTAGTATTATCAGTAGCAGTTGAAGTAGCAGTAGTAGTAGCAGTAGCACTAGTAGTAGCAGTAGCAGCTGCTGTAGGAGCAGTTGTAGTAGATGCAGTAGCATTAGTAGTGTAGTAGTAGTAGTAGCAATAATAGTTGTAGTAAGTGAAGCAGTGGGAGTTGTAGTAGTAGCAGCAACAACAACAGCAGCAGCAGTAGCAGCAGAAGTAGCAGTAGTACTAGTGGCAGTATAGTACTAGTAGCAGCAGTAGTTGTGGTATTAGTAATAGTTATAGGAGGAGAAGGAGTAGTAGTAGTATTATTAGCAACCACAGCAACAATAGTAGTAGTAGCAATAGCAGCCGTAGTAGTACTAGCAGTGGTAGAAGTGGCAGTAGTTGTAGCAGAACTAGTCATATTAGTAGAAGCAGTTGTAGTATTAGAAGCAGCAGTAGTAGTAGTGGGTGAAGTAGGAGTAGTAGTGGTAGTAGCCACAGCAGCGACAGTAATAGAAGTAGTAATAGAAGCTAGAGCAATAGTATTTTTAGTAATAGAAGCTGGAGCAATAGTAGCAGTAGTGGTAATAGAAGTAGTAGTAGTATTAATAGTAAAAGGAGGTGGAGTAGTAGTAGTAATTGAAGTAGTAGTAGTAGGAGTAGAAGTAGTAGTTGTTGTTGTTGTAGTAGTAGTAATACTACTACTACTAGTAGTATTAGTACTAGTAGTACTAATACTAGTAGTAGTTGTAGTATTAATAGCAACAGTAGTTGTTGTAGTAGTAGTAGTAGTAGTAGTAGTAATAGTAGTAGCAGTAGTAGGAGCGTAAGGAGTAGTAGTAGTAATAGTAGTAGGAGTAGGAGTATTAGGATTAGTAGAAGTATTAATAGCAATAGCAGTAATAGTAGTAGTAGGAGTAGGAGTGGCAGTCGGTGTAGGAGTCGGAGTTGTAGCAGGATTAGTAGTTGTAGTAGGAGGAGTGCTAGGAATAGTAGTAGAAGAAGGAGTAGTAGTAGTAGTAATAGTAGTAGTAGTAGCAGTAATAATAGTAGGAGTATTAGGATTAGTAGTAGTATTAGTAACTGTCACTGTAATACTATTAATTGGAGTAGTAGTGGTAGTCGTGTACGAGTAGGAGTAGTAGGAGGAGGAGGAGTAGTAGTAGTAGTAGTCATCGTCGTCGTCAGAGTAGTAGTTGTTTTAGTGTTAGTAGTAGTTGTATCCACAATAGGAGTAGTTGTAGTTATTGTATCCAAAGTAGGAGTAGAGTGAAAGTTGCCGATCAATAGTAGGAGTAGTAAGGTTAGTAGTGGTTGTTAGGAGTATTGTTGTGTATAGTAGTAGGAGTAAGTAGTATAGTAAATAGTAGGGAATAGTGTAATAGTAGTGAAGAGTAGTGGTAGCAATAGTAAGTAATTGTGTAGTAGTAGGAGGAGTAGGTAAAGTAGGAAGGAGTAGTTAGTATAAAAAGGGGTGGTAGTCAGCTCCCGCAAGTAGTATGAGTAGTAATCGTAGTGGAAGAAGTAGTAGTAGTAAGGAGCAACAAATAGTAGTAGTAGTAGTAGTAGTAGTAGTATCAAGTGTAATAATGTAGAGTAGTAGTAGTAGTCCATAGTACTAGTAGTATTATAGGAGTTTGTTGTAGGGGTATGCGTTGGGAGTTATGGTTGTTGGAGTAGGTTGGTTGGCAACAGCAGTTTGTACAGTAGTACTACTTGTACTTGTAGTAGTAGTAGTAGCAGTGGTAGTAGGAATAGCTGTAGTTGTAGGAGTAGTAGTTGTTGTTGTAGTAGTAGTAGTAGTAGTAGTAATGCTAGTATTAGTAGTAGTAGCAGTAGAAGTAATAGTAGTAGTAGTAGTAGTAGTAGTAATGCTAGTATTAGTAGTAGTAGCAGTAGAAGTAATAGTAGTAGTAGTAGTAGTAGTAGTAGTAGGAGTTGTATTAGTTCGACCAGTAGTAGTAGTAGTAGTAGTTGGAGTTGGAGTAGGACTGGTAGTAGTAGAAGTAGTACAAGTAGTAGTATTATTAGGAGTTGTAGTAGGAACAGTAGTAAGAGTTGTAGTTGTTCGAGTTGTGGTTGGAGTAGGAGTGGTAGTAGTAGTGCTAGGATTAGTAGTAGCAGTAGTCGTAGTCGTAGCAGTAGTGGTAGTAGTGACAGTAATAGGATTAGTTGTACTAGTAGTAGTAGTAGTAGTATAAGTATTAGTAATAGCAGTAGTAGTAGTTGTAGCTATAGTAGTAATAGGTCTAGTAGTTGTAGTAGTAGTAGTAGTAGTAGTAGTAGTAGTCATAGTAGTAGTAGGAGTAGCAGTGGTAGTAGGGGCAATAGTTGAAGTAGTAGTCGTTGTAGTAGTAGTAGTAGCATTAGTATTAGTAGTAGTAGTACTAGTAGTAGTAGTACTAGTAGTAGTTGTGGTAGCGGCGGTAGCAATAGTAATAGTGTTACAAGCATTAGTGATAGTATTAGTAGTACAAATAGTAGTAGTAGTAGTAGTAGCAGTAGTAGTTGTTGTTGTTGCCCTAGTATTAGTATTAGTAGTAGTAGGAGTTGGAGTAGTAGGAATAGTAGTAGTAGTAGTGGGAGTAGTATTAGTAGTAGTAGTTGGTGTAGTAGTGGGAGTAGTATTAGTAGTAGTAGTTGTTGTTGTTGTAGTAGTAGTTGTAATAGTAGTAGTAGCAGTAGGAGTTGGAGTAGGAGTAGGAATAGTAATAGTAGTAGTAGTATGAGTAGTAGTAGTCGTTGTAGTAGTTGGGGTAGTAGTAGCAGTTGGAGTAGTAATATTAGTGGTAATAGTAGTTGTCGTTGTAGCAGCAGTAGTTGTATTAGTAGTAGCAGTCGTGATAGTATTAGCAATAGCAATAGTAGTAGTCGTAGTAATAGTAGTATTAATAGCAACAACAGCAGTAGTAGTTGTTGTAGCCAAAGTAGTAGTTGTAATAGCGGCAGTAGCAGTAGTGGTAGTAGTAGGTGTGTTAGGAGTTGTTGTAGTAGTAGGAGTAGTAGTTGTAGTAATAGTAGTTGGAATAGTAGTAGTGGTAGTAGTGGTAGTGGGAGTAATAGTAGTATTAGGAGTAGTAGTAGTAGTTGTTATAATAGTAGTATTATTAGTCGTACTAGTAGTAGGACGAGGAGTAGTGGTAGTTGAGTAGTAGTAGCAGTAGTAGTTGTAGGAGAAGTAGTAGTAGCGGTAGTAGCTATAATAGTAATAGTAGTAGTAGTATCAAAATTTGTAGCAATAGCAGTAACAGTAGTAGTAGTAATGCTAGTAGCATTAGTAGCAGTAGTCGTAGTGGTTGTAATAGTGGTAGTTGTAGCAGTAGTACAAGGAGTAGTAGTTGTAACAGTAGTCGTAGCAGTAGCTGTAGTAACAACAAGAATAGATGGAGGTGATGGAGCAGTAGTAGTGGTTGTTGTTGTTGTAGGAGAAGTAGTAATAGTAGTACTAGTCTTTGTAGTAGTATCACTAGCATTAGCAATGGTACCAATAATAGAATTAGTAGTAGTTGTAGCTGTATTAGCAACAGTAGCAGTGGTAGTGTTAATAGTAGTAGTAGAAGTAGCAGTAGTAGCAGTAGTAGTTATTGTATAAGTAATAGTAGTGGTAGTAGCAGCAACAACAATTGTTGCAGTAATAGTAGCAGCAATTGTAGCATTAGCCGTAGAAGTAGCAGCAGTAACAGCAGTAGTAGTGGAAGTAGCAACAGTGGTAGGCGTAATAGTAGCAATAATAGTAGTAGCGGAAGTATCAATAGCAGTACTAGCAGCAGTGGTAGTAGAAGCAGTAGCAATGGTTCTAGTACCAGTAGTACAAGCAGTAGTAGCAGTGGTAGTAGAAGCAGTAGCAATGGTTCTAGTACCAGTAGTACTAGCAGTAGTAGCAATGGTAGTAGTAGCAGTAGTAGTAATAGTAACAGTAGTAGTAGGAGCAGTAGAAGTAGTAGCAGCAGCCGCAGCAGCAGAATTACTACTACAAATCCTACTTCAACTTGTGCTACTACTACTACTGTTGCAACGCCTACTACTACTACCACATCTCCTACTCCTACAACGGCTTCCACTTTTATTGCTCCTGCTACTATTATTACTACTTCTACACCTATTCGTACCATTGATATTACTACTAATACTACTGCTCCTACAATAGCTACTCCTGATCCTGCCGTTGTTGAAGATGTGACTACAACTTGTACTACCGCTACTGCTGCTGGTGCTATTGTTACTTCTACTCCTACTCCTACGACTACTACTCCTACTACTACTTGTCTTAATACTACTAGTCTTACTACTACTTCCACCACAACTACTACTACCACTACTGCTACTACTATTACTACGAAGACTACTACTACTCTATTGCTTCTACGACCACTTCTACTACTAATACAAATACAATTACAACTACTTCTATGACTACTGCCACTGCTACTGCTACTACTACTGCTCCTACTACTGCTATTACTATTATTATTGCTACTACTACTACCACCATTACCACTACTACTACTATGATTACTACTACTCTTACCCTACTACTACGACTACTGCTATTACTACTACTACTCCATCTTGTACTACTACTACTCCATATCTTACTACTACTATACTACTACTAATACTAAATTGCAACTACTGCTGCTACTGTTGTTTTTATAACTACTACAACAACTACTACTAGTACTACTATTACACTTACTACTATTACTACTACTACTATAACAACTATTACTCCGACTGCTACTGCTCCTACTACTATAACAACTATTAGTACTACTACACCAACTAGTATTGTTACTACTACTACTCGCATAGCTACTACAACTACAACTCCTTCCAGTAGTTCTACTGCGACTACTACTCCAATTACGACTACTACTACTACTTCTACTACTACTGCTACTACAACTACTACTACTACTACTACTTCTACCACTATTTCAACTACTACGATTCCAACTACTACTCCCACTCCAACACCTACTAGGACTACTACTAGTACTTCAGCTACTAGTACAACTAATACTATTACTACTACAACAACAACTACTACTCCTACTAATTCTGCTACAACAACAACTACTACTCCTATTACTATTATTACTTCTACTATTATTGCTACTACAATTATCGGTACCACTCATATTATTACCTTTACTTCTACTACTGCTGCAACTACTACTACTACTACGACTGCGAATGCCACTACTACTACAATAATAATAAAAACAATAACTACTACTTCTACAACAGCTACTTCTACTACTGCTACTACTACTATTCCTAATACCACCACTACTACTACAATTACAACTATTACTACTATTTATACCACTACTACTACTACAACTACTACTGCTACTACTTCCACTAATACTACGACTATTATTACTACTACTTATACTACTACTACCACTACTACTGCTGTTGCTACTATAACTATCACTACTATTACTACTACTACTACTACAACTACTACACCTACTACAGCTGCTACTCCTGCTACAACTACGAATGCTACTACTACTGATACTATCTCTATTCCTAGTCCTTGTACTACTACTACAATTAATCCTACTACCACAAATGCTACAACTGCTCCTACGACTGCTACTACTACTACTTCTGCTAGTAATCCCACTACAACAACTACTACTACAATTGCTACTGCTATCACCGCTACTTTGACTACTACTTCTGCCATAGCAACTATTGCTCCAATTGCTATAGCTACTGCGACTGGTGCTACTCCTACTCCTACTACTACTTCTCATACTGCTACTATACTTCTACAACTATTGCTACTACTACTGCTGCTAGTGCTACTACTCCTACTACTATTGTTGCCAAAGCTGCTACTACTACTACTGCAACTACTACTAGTACTACTACTACTACTACTTTTGCCAATACTACCGCTATTTCTGCTACAACTACTACTGCTACTACAACTATTTCTACTACTATTACTACCACTACTGCTAATTCTGCCACTACTGAAACTGCTACAATAACTACTACTACTACCGCTACCACAACTTCTATTACTACTGCTCCTACATTTCTAAAGCAACCACTACTATTATCAACATTACCGCCACAACTACTACTACTACCACAAATAATACTACGACTATTATCACTACTCCTACAACTACTACTGCTTCTCCTCCTCCTACTCCAACTGCTGTGACTACCACTACTACTGGTATTGCTACTACCACAACCTCTCCTATTACTACTGTTGCGACTACTACTACTACTACTCTTACTACTGCTACTACTACTACTACTACTGTAACTACTGTTCCTACTAATACTACAACTACTACTTCTATTACAACAACTACTGCTATTACTATTGCTACTACTACTACGACTACTACTACTACTACTACTATTTCGACTACTATTACTATTACTACTACTCATGCTACTACTACTATTACAACTACCACTACAATTGCTACTGCTACTGCTACCACTACTGCCACTCGAACTAATTCTACGACTGCTAATACAACTACTGCTACTCCTATTGCTACTACTACTACTGCCACTATTGATACTACTACAACTATTGCAACTATTGCTACTTCTACTATAATTTCTACTACTACTGCTTCAACGGCTACTACTGCTACTTCAACAACTATTACTACTACCACTTCTGCTACATCAATTACTATTGCCAATACTATTATTACTATAACTAGTACTACTACTACTACTATTTCTAATATTGCTTCTACAACAAGTACAATAACTACTACTCATGCCACTGCTGATAGTATAACTACAACTACTATTGCTGTTGCTACTACTGGCACTCACACTTTTAGTATTACTGCTATTGCTACTATTACTCGTACTACTACTACTATTACTACTACTACAACTACTACTATTACTAGTACCACCACTACTACTACGACTAGTACTACAGCTATTACTACTACTACTACTACTACTACTACTACTACTCCTCTTGCTAATACTACAACTAGTACTACTACTCATACAACTGCTACACCCACTTCAATTACAACTATTGCTACAACTTATTGTACTACAAGTAAAACTACTACTACAACTACTACTACCACTACTACTATCACAAATTCTACTACTCATCTTATTTGAGGCGCTACTATTGCTGCAACTACTACTATTACCTCTACTACTAATGCTACTACTGCTGCTACTACTACTACTATTACTATTGCAAGTATTGCGACTACTACTTCTGCTACTGCAACTGCTACTCCCTACTACTACTACTACATTTACAACTACAGCTATACCTACTAAAACTACTACTGCTACTGCTGCTGCTTCTTCTACTATTAGTACTACTGCTACTACTATTGTTATCCCTACTACAACAACTACTATTCTAACTTCGATAAATACTACTACTACCACTGTTGTTGCGGCTGCTACTACAACTACTAATACTACCTCTTCATCTATTAGCACTACTGCTACTACTACTATAGCGAATATTGCTATTGTTACTGCCATTACTACTAGTACTATTGCTACTACTACTGCTACCTCTGCTACTATTACTACTAGTACTTTAACTACAACTACTACTACGGCTACTACTGCTACCACTACTACTACTACTACTACAGCAACAACAACAACAACCACTACTACTACTCCTACTACTGGTACAATTGCTACTACTGCCACTCCTACTACTACTGGTACTACTACCTCTCGTATAGTTCCTACTATAGGTATTCCTACTACTACTACAGCTACTCGTACTACGACAACTACTACTACTCCTAATAAACCAACTCCAACTGCCAATCCTACTCCAACTCCTACTACTACTGCTGCTGCTACTACTACTACTACTACCGCAACTACTACTACTACTACTACAACAACAACAACAACAACAACTGCTACTACTACTCCTCCTCTGACAACTACTACTACTTCTACAACTTCTACTACAACAACAATTACTACTACTACTACTTCGGCTACTACTAGTAAACCAACTCCGATTACAATTAATACTACTCCTATAACTACTACTATTACGACTACCACTACTACAACCACAATAACTACTACTGCAACTACTACTACTACTACCACCACAACTAATACTACTACTGCTACTACAACTACTAGAAGTACTGCCATTGCTGCTGCTACAACAACAACAGCTATTACTACTACTACTACTACTACCACTACTGCTACTACAACTACTACTCTTATTGCTACGACTACTACTACAACTAATACTCTTACTACTACAACTATCACTTCGACTACTGCTACTGCTACTAATATTACTACTATTACTACTAATTCTACTACTACTTCTGCAACAACTACCACTACTACTACTACTCTTACTACTACTACTATTACTTCTACTGCCCCTTTACTACTACTATTACTACTACAACTACTTTTGCTTCTCTGACCATTATCACTACTCCTACGACTACTTCAACTTCTCCTACAACTAGTAGTACTACTATAACTCCTCCTACAGCTACTACTACTATAACTACAACTATTACTACCCCTATTCCTGCTCCTATTACTAATCCTACTACTAGTTCTGCTACTATTACTACTTCTACTTCTATTACTGATACCAGTACTACTTCTACAACTACTACTACTTCGACTGCTACTACTAGTGCTACTCGTACTACTGCAACAACAACTACTACTACTTCTCCTACACCTAATAAGACTACTGTGACTACCACAACCACTACTCATTCTATAACTGCTACTCCTACAACTACTACTACAATAACAACAACAAATACTACTACTACTGCTACTACTAATAATGATAATAACAATCATACTACAACTAATACTTCTACTACTACTACTACTACTACTACTACTTCTAATACTACTATTACTACAACTACAATGACTACTAGGACAACTACAACTACTATGCAGCTACTACAACTACTCCTACTCCTCCTCCTACTACTACCACGACTACTACAACTACTTCTATTACAACAATAACTATCCCTACAACTA
>RXID01022569.1:621-13700 GCA_005019695.1 Trichopus zeylanicus subsp. travancoricus
TCTTCTTCTTCTTCTTCTTCTTCTTCTTCTTCTTCTTCTTCTTCTTCTTCTTCTTCTTCTTCTTCTTCTTCTTCTTCTTCTTCTTCTTCTTCTTCTTCTTCTTCTCCTTCTTCTTCTTCTTCTTCTTCTTCTTCTTCTTCTTCTTCTTCTTCTTCTTCTTCTTCTTCTTCTTCTTCTTCTTCCTCTCCTTCTGCTCTTCTTCTTCTTCTTCTTCTTCTTCTTCTTCTTCTTTGACTCAAAACCTAAATTTGGCGTAGATCATACTACACTTCTTATTCTTCTTCTTCTTCTTCTTCTTTGACTCAAAACTGCTGAAAACACTAATTGCTATTAAATTATTGCCACCAGCAACTCTGGCACTGCCATCCACGCCAATTGTTGGTACCATCATTGCAACCGAAGTCATTGCTGCGACCCCAATCACTAACATTTGCACCACAACTGCTACAATTGAAAACATTCCCGCTCAGCCTCCATCACTCCCACTATTAATACCACCACTGCTGCCACCAGCACATGCAATTCATCCTTGATAATAATCCAAATAATCAAAACCAAAGATTGTCTAACAGAGAATGAGTAGTATCTGAATTCTTGCATTGAAAGAAGAAAACCATATAACTACCACTTGACCAAAAAAATAAACAAACCTGAACTACTTTATCAAAACTCAGTCAGTAAAACCTTTTTATGGGACTCTGGTACCCTGAAAAAAAGCAACTGCTGAATATCTGTATTTCTGCAGAAAGAAAAAGTGAATTCAGCCTGCACAATCCTATTATAGAAGAGAATTTCAGCTAAATGGCATATGAAGTAATATCACTGGCATATATAATTAACAGTAATCAATATGAAAGTAGTTTGAATTCTAGAAGAAAAGGATGATAAGATTCAACCAGAAATAGCATCTTTTCGTAAAGTAAAAAAAGCAGCAGGAACATAACTCAAATGCATGCAAATAGTTGAAAAAACAATTGCGATAATAAATTAAAGAAAATAGTTCCTGTCTGACAAAGAACAAAATTTTCTACCACTAGGAGCAATCTTGACATATGTTCCAGAAGTAAATATAGATCACTGTAGGCAGCTTCAATTTTCCTCCACATTTTACAAAATTAACACAATATTAAAAGCCAACAAGACTGTCTCACATATTTACCGATATATAGGAATGAAAATTGGTCACAGGGAAGATCTGAACCACATCCCCAGAGTCTCCTATTCCAGGCTTAAATCAAGCATGGTTTATTGGCCAGAGCCTGGCCTATCTTCATGAATTTCTTTGGCTGTATATTACTAGCTTGAAATACAACCCAAACTGGTTTCTGGGTCCACAGTAGCCTGTGGCACTAAAGCCCGAGCAGAATCTAGTTTTACCCAAGCTGAATTTCAGGCAGGTCACACCATGCTAGCCAAACCACACAATCCAACCATGAAATTCTCTATAACTCCAATTAGTTCCATAGGTTCAGAAAATTTTATTCCAGATTAAAATGATTTAGAAAACAAACTAACTAATTAACGTTGATAAGAAATAAAAAATTACAACACTTGGTGCTGCACAACCAATTAACAGGCTAAGAAAATCAAGTGCCTGGCTCCAATTACAACCATAACTGGTTCATAAAAAGTTCACCTGGTATAATAGCATAGGTAAAACTGATGACCTGGCTTGCCAAGACCAAGTATTTTGAAGTTATAGACCTTAAACCGGATACCTGTAAAGGGAACTTCAAGACAGATTTTTTAAACTCTTCCCCTGCCATCTGTTATCAGACAGGTAAATTTCTATCCAACACTATCAATCATAATGTTTGTTACCAAATCATATGAACACATAGATTGATTTTCATTACAGAAATACCAAGAACATTTTCTGTAAAAGAACTTAAAATCATTAAACAGTTTACCTGCATTGTGCCAGCACCAAGAACAAGCTGACAAGTTCTGGTGTTGAAAAGTTTCAATATCTCAGCAACACATTGGCCTACTTCAGGAGCTAAAGACCGGCAAACATTTACTAATGTCCAAATAGTCAGACAACATCTTCAGCAAGATTAACCCACTGAAAAAGACACAAATGAAAATTTCAAGTTGAAGTGCACCTCAAGAAAAAGCACAAAAAAAAGCTGAAGTATTAACATAAATAATCAACATCAAGGTACAAAAGGCAGGATGAATTTATGAACTCAATGTTTTGGTAGATGGACTGCTAATGTCAAAGATAAGAGTTCACCACAAGAATCACGATCAAGAATGCCCAGCAAAAAATATCGAAGGTGCAATAGCCACACCAGAGTTTCTCATCATAAAGGGAAAACTAACCAGTTTACCATGTGATAACCAATGCCTACAAGAGTTCGAGAAGTAGATTTAGCAGGTTGATTCTGGTTGATATGCTCATTCCGGGCAGAAGGTGCAAGTTCAGCTTTTGTTTCTTGAACTGGTAGAGTTATTGACTCAGTCGAAACTTGCCCAACATGATTTGGATCGGGTGGAACAGATTCATTTGCATCAGAAAAATGGTGAGAAGTTCTGATAATCAGGTGATGATGAAGTTTGATTGTCTGGTATAAGCTCAGTGTCAATTTGTGGATGAAGAAAAAGACACAACAATGGACTGAAATTCTTCAGGGACTTCTGAAACCCATGTCTCTCGGTCAAGAACTGCCTTAATCTTTGTCATCTGAAAATACAACCCTCATGGTTCAGCAAAATGTAGGTCATTGTTAACATGTCACAGAAATTACCATGTTACAACAAACTTACTCGCGATTTGTGCTGATTTTGAAGGAATGACCCTAACCTGCCACCAATCTTTTGAAATGAACCTTATTTAGTATAAGCTTAGGATACTAATAAACATAAGCACGAAGAAGAAGAAGCCGCCTTCTCAGTAGTCACTACAAAAGCCATGGTAATGTTATAGATACTCAGAAATTCTTGAATCTTTAATTTAGGGTGAAGAAGATGGTGAACACCAAGAAGTTTAGCCCATCTCGAATGAGCAGCAATACAAGCAGCTACCGAGGCTTCTGTATTTTCTCGCAATTCATCAGCACTACAATTAATTCCCTTTTATCAGAACTGACACGCAAAAAAACTTGTAAGACAACTCTAAAACTGTTCCAGAATAACACTAAAGTTGACTAAAAAATGAGTGCACTCCAAGTTACAAAAACAAGAAGTGGCATGATAGTCAGGTAGAATCCGATGAAAAAGGAAATAATCTAGAAATGAAGGGTGCAATGAAAAAAGGCACATTGGCAACAATAATAGGTTCCCTGGGCTAAATTTCATATGCCGACATCTTATCACTCACCAGAAACCACTATCATCATTCTGATAGCTTCTGTGTGATGAGAAGATCAACCATATCGACATTGATCAGTTGATACCTGCCCTTAAATTCATTCCACATAATTCAATCTTGTGGCATCTGTAAAAATGAATTTCAACTAGAATACATATCTCAGCACATAATCTGGTCTCTATCACAGTTGCCACAATTTGATGCCTTCTGGGGAGTGTATGTGTGAGGATGCATAGGCTCATTTGTAGGCAGAGGTTTGCAGTCAATCCAGCAAATCAAATGACTAGCCATAATAAATAGTTGAGGCCAGATGCCATGGGAAAAGATAAAAGAACACAGCAAGATTCTCTCATTTAAAACGTCTAAACCACTTCATTGAATTAATCAGATTTTTTTTTCACTTATGAGCTGCAATAAGAGGTCTTAATGTGTCTTTTGCTCCTTGCCCACTATAAAAAACAATAAACACCTATATTATATACATCTCACTTCCATCAAGGTTACAGTGTGCAGTGCCTGTCCTGCAACTGGTCTCCAATCTAACTGCTTGAATGTCTGTCTTGCCAACAGTTGCTTTCCTGACTGCTACTTCTTCCCTTAACGAAAGGGGGTCTCATTCAACTGTTGCTACCTGACAGCCCATGAGGCTTGCTTGGCCACTGCACTGATTTGATTCCCATTTCCTTATATTATATTAGCAAGAAATTTCTTTCTAGTTTGTGATTCGTGACTGACCCTACTAAGCCATAACTCCATCTCAGGATCCTTTTACAGTTTGCTACTTTCTAGCTCTTAGCTTTACTACCTCTATTGAGAAGCTCTCTCTCGCTTCAGGTTTGCCCAATTAAATTATTCTTTTTCCTCTGCAAACCAACCAGCCACTTTTTGAAAATGACATTTCCTACACTGGGAACTGCTTTATAAAAAAAATGTTGGAGAGATCGATTGATGTAGGACGCTCAAAGGAAGTTCAGAAATATCAAAAAGAAGCTAATTCAGAGTCAGTCAAGAGGCCATGGCAAATGATCTGATTCACTGATTCACTCTTTTATTTAACTTAGAATTTATCTAACTTAGTACTTTCCTATGTTGAAATTCTCTTGATTATGATGTCATGAGTCTCTCTTAGTATGAATCAATTAGGTCTTATTCGCAGATTCCAGCAACCCAAGATTAATTTTGAGCTGAATCCTATTCAGTTTAGTACTTGGGGAGGATGAATCATTATTTAGGATTTTATTCTCATAGGTTAACTTATTTAGGACTTCTACCAACCTAATTAATGGGTTAAAGCTGAGTTGTATTCAGTTTAGGACTTGGAAAGCCAGAAACCTACTCAAATAGGACTTCTGGTATTTGTATAAATAGCCCTTCAGCCCTATGGATGGGGGAACCACTATTATTCTCAATAAAGCTCTACTTTAGTGAATTTTCTCTTTTCCTTGTGGATTCAAGGAGTTCTTAATAGAGACAATGGTGTTTTTCTCATCTACCACGTTTGTTGCTATGTCAAGTGGTATCAGGGCGAGGCTCTCCTTGCCTAATATCTAACGACAACGTAACCAGTCTCAACCCTAAGGATGGTGCTCCTGTGGGTAATCACATCAGCAGTGAGTATTTTGACTGGACCATGGAGGCAATCCAAAACTCACTTGCAAGCTTGATGCTGAGGATGGATCAACTTGAAGGCCTAAATCAACCACGTCGACGGATCAACGAAGTGACTCACGATCCAATTGGTCAAGGAAAGGCTCTGCAAGTGAATCCAAAGAGTTTACAAATCCTTGAAAACTCCAGCGATGAAGAAATTGAAGAAATCCTTCATCGACCAGTTTTTGAGCATAATAAACATCATGATTTTTGCTTGAAGATTGATCTCCCATCTTTCAATGGCCAACTTCAGATTGAAGATTTTCTCAATTGGCTTGCTGAAGTGGAACGGTTCTTCGACTACATGGAGATTCCAAATTCGAAGAAAGTGAAGCTTATTGCTTACCGACTCAAGGGGGTGCATCAGCATGATGGGAATGCATCGAGTTGGAAAGGACACGCCAAAATAAAGCTCCAATTTGAGCATGGCCACAGATGAAGGTTCTTCTCGAAAAGCAATTCCTTCCCATAGATTATGACCAGGTATTCTTTCAGCAATATCAAAATTGTCGACAGTATAATCACAGTGTGAAGGCATATGCTGAGGAGGTCTATCGCCTATCAGCACGTAATAATCTAATAGAGATTGAATCTCATCAAGTGGCAAGATTCATCGGTGGGCTACGCAGAAGAAGAAGAAGGAGAAGTAGAAGGAGAAGGAGAAGGAGAAGTAGAAGGAGAAGGAGAAGGAGAAGACGAAGGAGAAGAAGAAGGAGAAGAAGAATGAGAAGGAGAAGGAGAAGCAGAAGGAGAAGGAGAAAGGAGAAGCAGAAGCAGAAGGAGAAGTAGAAGGAGAAGCAGAAGGAGAAGGAGAAGTAGAAGGAGAAGTAGAAGGAGAAGTAGAAGGAGAAAGAGAAGCAAAGGGAGAAGCAGAAGTAGAAGGAGAAGCAGAAGGAGAAGAAGAAGGAGACGGAGACGGAGAAGGAGAAGGAGAAGGAGAAGGAGAAGGAGAAGGAGACGGAGAAGGAGAAGGAGAAGTAGACAGAGAAGGAGAAGAAGGAAGAGAAGGAGAAGGAGAAGGAGAAGGGAAAGGATAAGAAGAAGGAGATGGAGAAGCAAAAGGAGAAGGAGAAGGTGACGGAGAAGCAAAAGGAGAAGGAGAAGGTGACGGAGAAGGAGAAGGAGAAGAAGAAGGAGAAGCAGAAGGAGAAGCAGAAGCAAAAGGAGAGGCAGAAGGAGAAGGAGAAGGAGAAGGAGAAGAAGAAGGAGACAAAGAAGGAGAAGGGAGAAGGAGAAGGAGAAGGAGAAGAAGAAGGAGACAAAGAAGGAGAAGGGAGAAGGAGAAGGAGAAGGAGACGGAGAAGGAGAAGGAGAAGTAGAAGGAGAAGGAGAAGAAGGAGGAGGAGGAGAAGGAGAAGGGAAAGGAGAAGAAGAAGAAGATGGAGAAGCATAAGGAGAAGGAGAAGAAGACGGAGTAGCAGAAGGAGAAGAAGAAGAAGGAGAAGGAGAAGGAGAATAAGAAGCAGAAGAAGAAGGAGAACGAGAAGCAGAAGGAGAAGGAGAAGAAGAAGCAGAAGAAGAAGCAGAAGAAGAAAAAGTAGAAGCAGAAGCAGAAGAAGGAGAAGGATAAGGAGAAGAAAAAGGAGAAGGACAAGCAGAAGGAGAAGAAGGAGAGGCAAAAGGAGAAGAAGAAGGAGAAGCAGAAGGAGAAGAAGAAGAAGAAGGAGAAGAAGCAGAAGTTGAAGGAGAAGAAGAAGGAGATGGAGAATGAGAAGCAGAAGGAGAAGAAGAATGAGAAGCAGAAGCAGAAGGAGAAGGAGAAGCAGAAGCAGAAGAAGAAGGAGAAGAAGAAGGAGAAGTAGAAGGAGAAGAAGGAGAAGCAGAAGGAGAAGGAGAAGCAAAGGGAGAAGCAGAAGGAGAAGGAGAAGTAGAAGGAGAAGTGATGTAGGACGCTCGAAGAAAGTTCAAAAATATCAAAATGAGCTAATTCAGAAGTCAAGGGGCCATGACAAATGATTTGATTCACTCCTTTATTTAAACTTAGGATTTACCTTACTTAGTACTTTTCTATGTTTAAATTCTGTTTATTATGATGTCTTAGGTCTTATTTTCGGATTCCACTAACCCATGACTAATTTTGGGCTGAATCCTATTCAGTTTAGGACTTGGGAAGGATGAATCCTTATTTAGGATTTTATTTTCATAGGTTAGCTTATTTAGAACTTCTATCAACCCAATTAATGGGTTCAAGCTGAGTTGTATTGAGTTTAGGACTTGGGAAGCTAGAAAGTTACTCAAATTGGACTTTTGGTATTTGCATAAATAGGCCTTGAGCCCTATGGACGGGAGAACAACTTTTATTCTCAATAAAATTCTACTTTAGTGAATTTTCTCTCTTCCTTGTGGATTTAAGGAGTTCTTAACAGAGGCAACGGTGTTTTCCTCGTCTACCACGCTTGTTGCTACGTCAAGTGGTATCAGAGCGAGGCTCTCCTTGCTTAATGTCTAACGATGACACAACCAGCAGCAACCCTAGGGACAGTGCTCCTATGGGTAATCACATCAGCTGTGAGTATTTTGATTCGACCATGGAGGCAATCCAAAACTCACTTGCAAGGTTGATGCTGAGGATGGATCAACTTGAAGGCCTAAATCAACCACGTTGACGGATCGATGAAGTGACTCGCGATCCAATTGGTCGAGGAAAGGCTCCGCAAGTTAATCCAAAGGGTTTACAAATCCTTGAAAACTCCAGCGATGAAGAAATTGAAAACATCCTTCATCGATCAGTTTCTAAGCATGATAGACGTCATGATTTTCGCTTGAAGATTGATCTCTCATCTTTCAATGGCCAACTTCAGATCGAAGATTTTCTCGATTGGCTCGCTGAAGTGGAACGGTTCTTTGACTACATGGAGATTCCAGATTCGAAGAAAGTGAAGCTTGTTGCTTACCAACTAAAGGGGGGTGCATCAGCATGGTGGGAATGCATCCAGTTGGAAAGGACACGCCAAAATAAAGCTCCAATTCGAGCATGGCCACGGATGAAGGCTCTTCTCGAAAAGCAATTCCTTCCCATAGATTATGACCAAGTACTCTTTCAGCAATATCAAAATTGTCGACAGGGTAATCGTAGTGTGAAGGCATATGCTGAGGAGTTCTATCGGCTATCAGCACGTAATAATCTAATAGAGATTGAATCTCATCAAGTGGCAAGATTCATCGGTGGGCTACGCACAACCATCCAAGATAGGATTTCTTTGCAACCTATTTGGACGGTTAATGAGGCTGTGAGGAGTGCAACTCGTGTGGAGTCCCAATTGGAGCGACCTGTCATCAGAAATCAGGTGGGAGAACCATTGGTGAGAATTCAAAAGGAGCACAATCTATTCCTAATAGAGGTGTAGCTACACAACCTCCTCGACCTCCCACACAAATGAGTCTTGAAGCTAGACCTACAAGGCCATCAGGAAACACCACATCAGCAAAGAACCCAAGTTCAAATCCTGATCTAAAGTGCTATCGCTGTGGAAAACTTGGACATCGTTCTAATGTTTGTCCAGCAAGACAACCTGTGAACTTGGCTATTGAAGATAATTTTGTGGCTAACAATTTACATGACTCAAAAGATGATGACCTAGCTTGTGATCAAGAAAACTATGAAGATGGAATATTCCAGGAGCCTGATGGTGAAAGGTCATATTTAGTAGTTCGAAATCTAATGTACATCCCAAAGCAAGAGGAAAACCTACAACGTCACAATATCTTCCGCACTCGATGTACAGTAAATGGCAAGATCTGTGACATGATTATTGATGGGGGAAGCAGTGAAAATATCATCTCCAAGACTATGGTTGACAAGCTTCAATTGAAAATGGAATCACATCCCTCTCCCTACAAGATCAGCTGGATTAATAAGGTTGGTGAAACCAAGGTAACTAAACGGTGTCAAATTTATTTTTCCATTGGAAAATTCTACAAGGATGAGGTAACCTGTGATGTTGTGGAGATGGATGCATGTCATATTCTTCTTGGCAGACCTTGGCAATTTGATAGAGATTCTACACATTGTGGGCGAGACAATCGCTACATCTTCTTCAAAGATGGAAAGAAAATTATCCTTACCCCCATTGGCGAAGAGCGTCGACCCAAAAGTTTACAATAGAAGGGTCACTCCTTCTTGATTGTGCAAAATTTTATAAATGAGGCTAGAGAGACATCTCAAATATTTGTTGTGATTGAGAAAGGAATGGAGACAATGCCCACTGAAGCTCCAAAAGGCTTTGCAACCCTCCCTAGATGAATTCAAGGAAATCATGCCGGATGATCTTCTTGATGAACTACCCCCAATGAGAGGTATTCAGCACCACATTGACCTTGTTCCTGGAGCAAGTTTACCAAATCTGCCCCACTACAGAATGAGTCTAAAAGAGTCACAAATTTTACAAGGCAAGGTTGAAGAGTTGATCATAAAAGGAATGGTCAGAGTCAGCATGAGCCCATGTGCAATTCCAGCCTTATTGACACCTAAGAAAGATGGAAGTTGGCGGATGTGTGTAGATAGTCGAGCTATCAACCGAATCACAGTAAAGTATAGATTCCCAATTCCTCGCTCAGAGGTCATGTTGGACATGTTGGAAGGGTCAAAGGTGTTCTTCAAGATAGATTTGAGGAGTGGATACCATCAAATCAGAATTAGACCCGGTGATGAATGGAAAATTGCTTTCAAAACAAAAGGACTTTATGAGTGGCTTGTTATGCCTTTTGGACCCTCAAATGCACCAAGTACCTTAATGCGATTGATGAATCAGGTACTCAAACCTTTCATTGGTCATTTTGTTGTTGTTTACTTTGATGATATCCTGGTGTACAGTCATAATAAAGAAGAACATAAAAGGCATCTAATAGAAGTATTTACTGTGCTGAAGAAGGAGAAGTTGTACATCAACTCAAAGAAATGCCCATTTTATGACTGACCACTTGGTGTTCTTGGGTTTTATTGTAAGTGCAGAAGGCATTCATATTGATGAAAAAAAGGTAAAAGCTATTAAGGAATGACCGATACCCAGAAATGTATCAGAAGTTAGAAGCTTCCATGGTCTGGCAACATTCTATCGGAGGTTTGTCAAAAACTTTAGTTCCATTATGGCACCAATAACTGAATGTTTCAAGCAACGCAAGTTCTCTTGGACTCAAGAAGCTAATAGATGCTTCGAATTAATCAAGGAGAAGTTATCTACTGCACCTATTTTGGCATTGCCTAGCTTCGAGAAGTTATTTGAGATAGATTGTGATGCTTCGTACATAGGCATTGGAGCCGTTCTATCCCAGGAAGGAAGACCAGTAGCTTTCTATAGTGAAAAGTTGAGTGAAGCTCGAAAGAACTGGTTAACATATGAGCTGAAATTTTATGCTGTTATACAAGCAGTTCGTCATTGGAAGCACTATCTAATTCAACGAGAGTTCATTCTATACTGACCACCAAGCTTTGAAATTCATTGATAGCCAGAAGGACTTGAATCGCATGCATGGTCGATGGTCGTCATTCTTTACACCTATGTTTTGAAACACAAATCTGGACAAAAAATAAGGTGGCAGATGCTTTGAGCCGTAGGGCAGCCTTGATGGTAACTATAAGCAACGAAGTTGAAGGGGTTGATTATTTGAAGGAATTGTTTGCTGAAGATGAAGATTTTAAAGAGGGGTATAGAAAGTGCCAAGCAGGACAAAGAAGTGATTTATATCTCCATGAAGGCTTTCTCTTTAAGGGTTCTCGTCTTTGCATTCCAAGGTGCTCCTTGAGAGAAAAGGTGGTGAAAGAGTTGCATAGCAGTGGCTTAGCAGGACATCTTGGGCGTGACAAGAGCATTGCACTAGTTGAAGAGCGCTACTACTGGCCACAACTTAAAAGGGATGTTGGTCGCTTTGTACAAAGAATGCTATGTATGCCAAACAGCCAAAGGAAGCTCTCAAAACACTGGCCTTTATACCCCATTGCCTGTGCCAAATGCCCCATGGGAGGATCTATTGATGGATTTTGTTTTGGGCCTCCCAGGACTCAACGAGGCTTAGATTCAGTATTTGTTGTTGTCGACAGATTTTTCAAGATGGCACACTTCATTCCATGTAAGAAAACAGCAGATGCAACAAGGGTGGCTAATCTATTCTTTCAAGAGATTGTAAGGCTACATGGAGTGCCAAAGACTATCACTTCTGATCGTGACACAAAATTTCTAAGTCACTTTTGGAAGACATTGTGGAGGCGATTTGATACGTCTCTACAATTTAGCAGTGCTTATCATCCACAAACGGATGGACAAACTGAAGTGGTGAATCGAACACTTGTAAACATCATTCGGTGTCTTGCAAGAGACAAACCAAAGCAGTGGGATTATGCCCTCGCACAAGCTGAATTGCTTTCAATAACATGAAGAACAGGTCCACGGGAAAATAGCCATTTGAAATTGTCAATGGAAGAACACCAAAACACCCGCTGGATTTGGTGGTGTTGCCCAAATTGCCAGGAACAAGCATAGCTACAGACAATATGGGGAGAGAATTATTGAAGTGCATACTGAGGTAAAGAAGAAATTAGAAGAATCCAATGCCAAATACAAAATTAAAGCGGACATTCATAAGCGTTCAAAAGAGTTTCAAGAAGGAGATCTGGTGATGGTGCACTTGAGGAAGGAACGGTTTCCAGCTGGAACTTACAACAAACTGAAACAGAAGAAAATTGGGCCACTGAAGATACTGAGAAAGATAAACAGCAATGCCTATGTCATCGACCTCCCGAAGGATTTGGGAATCTCAAACACTTTTAATATTCAAGATTTGTTTGACTACCATGAACCTGAGGACTGCAAGTTATGACAAAATAACTCGAGGATGAGTTCTTTACAAGAAGGGGACACTGATGTAGGACGCTCAAAGGAAGTTCAAAAATATCAAAAGGAGCTAATTCAGAAGTCAAGGGGCCATGACAAATGATTTGATTCACTCCTATGTTTAAATTCTCTTCATTATGATGTCTTAGGTCTTATTTTCGGATTCCACTAATCTAAGACTAATTTTGGGCTGAATCCTATTTAGTTTAAGACTTGGGAAAGATGAATCCTTATTTAGGATTTTATTTTCGTAGGTTAACTTATTTAGAACTTCTATCAACCCAATTAATGGGTTCAAGCTGAGTTGTATTCAGTTTAGGACTTGGGAAGCTAGAAACTTACTCAAATTGGACTTCTGATATTTGTATAAATAGGCCTTGAGCCCTATGGACGGGAGAACAGCTTTTATTCTCAATAAAGTTCTAATTTAGTGAATTTTCTCTCTTCCTTGTGGATTCAAGGAGTTCTTAACAGAGGTAACGGTGTTTTCCTCGTCTACCATGCTTGTTGCTATGTCACATGTCCTTGCCCTTCTCCTACTTCTTCTCCTTGTCATTCTACTTCTCCTTATTCTTCACCTTTTTCTTCTCCTTCTGCTTCTCATTCTTATTTTTCATGTCCTTCTGTTTCTCCTTCTCCTTCTCCTTTTCCTTCCACTTCTTCTTCCCCGTCTGCTTCTCCATCTCCTTCTTCTAGTGCTTCTTCTTCTCCTTCTCCTTCTCCTTCTGCTTCTCCATCTCCTTCTTCTTCCCCGTTTGCTTCTCCATCTCCTTCTTCTTCTGCTTCTTCTTCTCCTTCTCCTTCTCCTTCTACTTCTGCTTCTCCTTCTCCTTCTGCTTCTCTTTCTTCTTCTCCTTTTGCCTCTCCTTCTTCTTCTCCTTCTCCTTCTCCTTCTCCTTCTCCTTCTCCTTCTCCTTCTCCTTTTGCTTCTCCTTCTCCTTCCCCTTCTGCTTCTCCTTTTGCTTCTCCTTCTCCTTCTAATTGTCAGCAACAAAATTATCTTCAATAGCCAAGTTCACAGGTTGTCGTGCTGGACAAACATTAGAACGATGTCCAAATCTTCCACAACGATAGCACTTTAGATCAGGATTTGAACTTGGGTTCTGTGCTGATGTGGCATTTCCTGATGGCCTTGTAGGTCTAGCTTCAAGACTCACTTGTGTGGGAGGTCGAGAAGGTTGTGTAGCTGCACCTCCATTAGGAATAGATTGTGCTCCTTTTGAATTCTCACCAATGGTTCTCCCCACCTGATTTCTGATGACAGGTCGCTCCCATTGGGACTCCACACG
>RXID01022572.1:0-70405 GCA_005019695.1 Trichopus zeylanicus subsp. travancoricus
GTAGTAGTAGTAGTAGTAGTAGTAGTAGTAGTAGTAGTAGTAGTAGTAGTAGTAGTAGTAGTAGTAGTAGTAGTAGTAGTAGTAGTCGTTGTAGTAGTAGTAGTCGAAGTAGTAGGTGTAATAATAGCAGGAGTAGTCGTAGGAGTTGCTATAGTAGTACTAGGAGTGGTAGTATTAGCAGTAGTAGTAGTAATAGTGGTAACAGTAGTAGTTGTAGTAGTAGTAGTATTAGTGGTAGGAGGAGGAGCAGTAGTAGTAGTAGTAAAAGTCGTAGCAGTAGTAGTAGTAGTACCCATTGTATTAGTAGTAGCATTTGTAGAGGGAGTAGTGGTAGTAGTAGTTGTAGCAGTAGTAGTTGTAATAGTAGCGATTGTAGTACTAGTAGCAATAGTTGTTGTTGTAATAGCATTTGAAGTAGTAGCACTAGTTGTAGTTATTAACATAGTAGAGGTATTAGTTGCATCTGCAGTAAGAGCAGTAGCAGTTGTAGCAATAGCAGAAGTGGGAGCAGTTGTGCAGTAGTAGTAACAGTAGCAGTAGTAGCAATAGTAGAAGTAGTAATAGTAGTAGGAGTAGTCGTAGTAGCAGTGGTTGTAGGAGAAGTGACAGTAGTAGTATTAATATTACTTGTGGTAGAAGGACAAGTAGTGGCAACAGTAATAGTAGTAGTAGGAGTAGTAGTACCAGTAGTTGTAGGACAAGAATTAGCGAAAGTAATTGTAGTAGAAGGAGAAGTATTAATAGAAGTAGAAGCCGTAGAACTAGCCATAGAAGTAGTAGTAATAGTTGGAGTTGTTGCAATAGCAGTGGTATTAGCAGTAGTAGCAGCAGTAGCATTAGTAGTCGTAGTAGAGGTAGTATCAGTAGTAGTGGTATTCATAGTAGGAGTAGTAACTGCAGTAATATTGGTATCAGTAGTAGTAGTAGTAGGGGTAGTAGTGGTAGTAGTAGTAGTAGTAGTAGTAGTAGTAGTAGTAGTAGTAGTAGTAGTAGGGGAGGTAGTAGTAGTAGTAGTAGTAGTAGTAGTAGTAGTAGTAGTAGTAGTAGTAGTAGTAGTAGTTGCAGAAGCAGTACGAGTAGTTGCCGTAGTGGCAGTTGTAGCAGAAATAGTAGTAGCAATAGTCATAGTAGTAGTAGTAGCTGGAGTTATCATAGTAGTTGTAGTTGTTGTTGTAGTAGTAGTAGTAGTAGTCGTAGTTGAAGTGGTAGTAGTAGTATTAGTAGTAGTAATATTATTAGTAGTAGCAGTAGTAGTAGGAGTAGGAGTAGTAGTTGCCGTAGTAGCTATAGCAGCAATAGTAGTATTAGTAGTATTAGTAGTAGTAGTAGTAGTCGTAGTAGTAGTAAGTGTAGTATTAGTAGCTGTAGGAGTAGTAGTGGTAGCAATAGTAGTAGTAGTTGCAGTATGACTAGTAGCTGAAGTAGCAGCAGTCGGAAAAGTAGGTGGAGTAGCAGTAGTAGTTGTAGCAGCAGTAGTAGTAGTTGTTGTAGTTGTTGTAGTAGTAGTAGCAATAGTAGATCTAGCAGTAGTTGTTGTAGCAGTAGTGGCAGTTGTAGTCATAGTGGTAGTAGGATTAGTAGATATAGTATTGAGAGTAGGAGTAGTGGCCGTTGTTGCGATCGTAGCAGTTGTGGCAGTAGTAGCCGTAGTGGTAGCCGTAGGAGTAGTACTTGTTGTTGTAATAGTTATAATAGTAGTAGGAGTAGTAGTAGTAGTAGTAGTAGTAGTAGTAGTAGTAGTAGTAGGAGAAGTAGTAGTAGTAGTAGTAGTGGTACTAGTAGTAATAGTAGTAGTAGTAGTTGTAGTAGTAGTAGTAGTAATAGTAGCAGTTGAAGTAGAAGTATTAGTAAAACTAGTAGTAGTAGTAATAGTAGTAGAAGTAGTAGCAGTGATAGTATTATTGGTAGAGGTAGTAGCAGTAGTAGTAGAAGTAGTAGTAGTAAAAGGAGTAGTAGTACTAGTCGTAGTCGTAATAGTAGTAGCAGTTGCAGCCGTAGTAGCAGCAGTAGTAGTACTGCTAGTAGTAGTAGTAGCAGTTGTTGTTGATGTTGTAGTAGTAGTAGTAGTCAAAGTATTAGTATTAGCAATAGTGGTAGTAGTAGAAGTAGCAGTAGTGGTAGTAGTAGTAGTAGTAGTAGTAGTAGTAGAAGTAGTAGTAGTAGTAGTAGTAGTAGGCAGTAGTAGTAGTAATAGTAATAGTAATAGTAGCAGTTATTGTAGGAGTAGTTGTAGCAACAATAGCAATAGTTGTAGCTACATTAGTAGTAGTAGTAGTTGTTGTTGTTGTTGTTGTAGTTGTAGTAGGAGTAGGAATAGTAGTAGTAGTTAAATAGTAGTAGTAATAATAGTATTTGTAGTAGGGGTTGTAGGAGTAGTAGTAGTAATAGTAGTTGTTGTAATAGGGGTATTAGGAGTTCTAGTAGTAGTAGTAATAGTTGTAGTAGTGGTTGTAATTGTAGTAGTTGGAGAAGTATTAGTAGCAGTAGTAGTAGTACTAGTAGTAGTAGTGCTAGTAGTAGTAGTAGTAGTACTAGTAGTACTAGTAATACTAGTAGCAGTTGTAGTAGTAGAGGTAGCAGTAGAAGTAGTACTAGTAGTAATAGTAGTAGTTGTTGTTGTTATTTTCGTAATAGTAGTAGTAGCCAAAGTAGTAGTATTAGTAGTATTTGTCGTAGTACAATTATTATTATTATTAGTAGTAGTAGTATTAGTAGTAGTAGTAGCAGTAGCAGTAGTAATAGTAGTAGTGGTAGTAGGAGTAGCAGCAACAGTGGCAGTAAGAGTAGTAGCAGCAGCACCAACTGTAGCAGTAATTGTAGTAGTTATTCTAATTGTTGTAGTAGTAGTAGTCGCTGGAGTAGTAATAGTAGTAGTAGTAGTAGCAGCAGTAGTAGTAGCAGAAGTACAAGTAGTAGTAGAAGTACAAGTAGTAGTATTAGTAGTAGTAGAAGCAATAAATATAGCTATAGTTATGGAAGTAGTAGTAGTATTAGTAGTAGTAGTAGAAGTAGTAGTAGTTTCAGTGGTGGTAGTGGTAGTAGTGGTAGTTGTTGTCGTAGTTGTTGTCGTAGTTGTTGTAGTAGTAGTAATTGTTGTTGTAGTAGTCGAAGTAGTAGTCATTGTAACAGTAGAAGTAGTGGTAGGAGTTGTTGTTGTAGTAGTAGGTGTCAAAGTAGTAGAAGTAGGAGGAGGAGGAGTAGTAGTAGCAGTAGTAGTAGGAGCAGAAGTTGTAGTAGTAGTAATGTAGTCGTAGTAGTAGCAGTAGTAGTTGTTGTAGTTGTAGGAGTGGAAGTATTAGTAGTAGTACTTGTTGTTATTGTTGTTGTTGTTGTAGTAGTAGTAGTAATCGTAGTAGTAGTCAAGTTGTAGTTTTGGTAGTACTAGCAGTAATAGAAGCGGTAATAGTAGCAGTAGTAGTGGTGGTAGTAGGTAGTAATGGTAGTAATAGTAATAGTAGTAGTAGTAGTAGCAGTAGTCGCAGTAGCAACAGTAGTAGTAGTAGCTACATTAGTAGTAATAGTAGTAGCAGTAGCAGTAGTCATTGTAGTAGTTAGTATTAGTTGTTGTTGTTTTTGTTGTAGTAGTAGTAGGCGTAGTAGTGGAAGCAGCAATAGTAGTACTTGTACTAGTAGTAATAATATTTGTAGTGGGGGTTGTAAGATTAGTAGTATTAATAGCAATAGTTCTAGTTGGAGTATTAAGAGTACTTGTTGTAGTAGTAATAGTTGTTGTAGTAGTAGTAGTAATAGTAGAAGTTGTAGAAGTAGTAGTAGTACTAGTGGTAGTTGTAGTTGTAGTGGTAGTAGGATTTGTAGATGTAGTATTAATAGTAGTATTAGTAGTAGCCATTATAGTAGTTGTAACAGTGGTGGCAGTAGTCGTGGTAGTTGTAGTAGTGGTAGTAGTAATAGTAGGAGTGGTAGTAATTGTTGTAATAGTTGTAGTTATAATAGTAGTAATACTAGTAGTAGTTAAGTAGTAGTAGTAGTAGGAGGAGGAGGAGGAGGAGAAGCAATAATAGTAGTAGTTATGGTACTAGTAGTAATAGTAGTAGTAGTAGGTGTTGTAGCAGTAGTACTAGTTATAGTAGTAGTTGAAGTAGAAGTATTAGGAAAACTAGTAGTAGTGGTAATAGTGGAAGTACTAGTAGCGGTGATAGTATTAGTGGTAAAAGTAGTAGTAGTAGCAGTAGGAGGAGGAGGAGTAGGAGGCAGAGAAGGAGGAGGAGGAGGAGGAGTAGTAGTACTAGTACTAGTAGTACTAATTACAGTAGTAGCAGTTGTAGCTATAGCAACAGCAGTAGCAGTAGTGCTAGTAGTTGTAGTAGCGGTTGTTGTTGTTGTTGTTGTTGTAGTAGTAGTAGTACTCATAGTAGTAATAGTAGTCGTGGTTCTAATAGCAGTAGTAGTAGTAGTTACAAGTGCAACAATAGTAGTAGTGGTCGAAAGAGTTGCTACTGTAGTAGTAGCAATATTATTAGCAGTAATAGTAGTAGTAGTAGTAGCTGCAGTAGGAGTCATAGTGGTGGTAGTAGCTGTAGTAGCAGCAATAGTTGTAGTCGTTGTAGCAGTAGCAGTATTAGTAGTAATAGTAGTAGTAGTAGTAGCATTACCAGTAGCAGAAGTAGTAGTAGTAGGAAAAGTGGTAGTTGTAGCAGTAGTACTAGCAGTTTTAGTAGTAGCAATAGCAGTAGTAGTATTAATAGTAGTAGTCAGAGTTGTATTAGTAGCAGCAGTAGCAGTAGTAGCAGTAGTTGCAGTACTAGTAGCAGTAGAAGTAGTAGTAGCATGAGCGGTAGTAGTAGTGGTAGTAGTTGTTGTTGTTGTTGCTGTAGCAATTGTAGTTATAGTAGCTGCAGTAGCAGTACGAGAAGTAGTAGTACCTAAAGTAGTAGTAGTTGTAGTTGTAGTTATTGTTATTATAGTAGCAGTAGCTGTAGTATAAGTAGTAGTAGTTGTTGTTGTTGTACAAGTAGTTGTAGTAGCAGTAGTAGTAGTCATAGTTGTAGCATAAGTAGCAATAGTAGTAGT
The DNA here is from genome assembly GCA_005019695.1 of Trichopus zeylanicus subsp. travancoricus. Classification (NCBI taxonomy): domain Eukaryota; kingdom Viridiplantae; phylum Streptophyta; class Magnoliopsida; order Dioscoreales; family Dioscoreaceae; genus Trichopus; species Trichopus zeylanicus. The sequence continues at coordinate 5,032 of RXID01022572.1, forward strand.
CATAGTAGCAATAGTAGCTATAGTAGTAGTAGCAGCAGCAGCAGTTGTTGTTGTCTTTGTAGTAGTAGTAGAAGAAGTATTGGTATCAGTAGCAGCAATAGTGGTGGTGGTAGTTGTAGAAGGTATAGTAGTAGCAGAAGTAGTAGTAGTAGTAGCAGAATTAGTAATAATAGTTGGAGTAGTAGTACTAGTAGTTGCCATAGTGGCAGTAGTAACAGTAGTAGTTGTTGTAATAGTCATAGTAGTAGTAGTAGTTGTTGTTGTTATTATTGTAGTAGCAGTATCTGTAGTAGTAGTAGTAGCAGTATTAGTAGTAGTTTTTGTAAGTAGTCGTTGTGCCAGTATGGTAGTAGAAGTAGTAGTAGTAGAGATTAGTAGTAGTAGTAGTAGTAGTAGCAGTAATAGTAGAAGGAGTAGTAGTAGTAGTAGTAGCTATAGTAGTAGTAGCTATAGTAGTAGTTGCAGTAGTAGTAGTTGCAGTAGTAGTAGTAGGGTACTAATAGTAGTAGTAATTGTTGTTGTTGTTGTAGTAGTAGTAGCAATAATAACAGTAGTTTTAGTAGTAGTGGTAGTTGACGTAGTAGAGTAGTAGTAGGGGTAGAAGTTCAAGTAGTATTAGTAGTTGTAGTAGGAGAATTTGTTTTAATTGTAGTAGTAGTAGTAATGTCATAGTAGTAGGAGTAGTAGTAGTAGTTGTAGGAGTAGTAGTAGTAGTTGTAGGAGTAGTAGTATTAGTTGTAGGAGTAGTAGTAGTATTAATACTAGTAAAACTAGTAGTATGAGCAATTGTAGTTGCAAAAGGGGTAGTAGTAGTGGCAGTAGCTATAGTAGTAGCTATAGTAGTTTTAGTAGTAGTAATTCAAGTAGTAGTAGTTGTAGTCATAGTAGTTCTGGTAGAAGTAGTAATGGTAGCAGTCGTAGTATTAGTCGTCATAGTAGTTGTAGAAGAAGTAGCTATAGTAGTTTTCGTAGTAGTAGTAGTAGCAGTAGTCCGACTAGCAACAGCAGCAGCTGTAGCATAAGTAACAGTATTTGTAGTAGTAGTTGCAGTGAGAGTAGTTGTTGAAGTAGTAGAAGTAGTAGTAGTAGTGATTTTATAAACTATAGCAATAGTTGTGGTAGTAGTAGTAGTAGAAGTAGTAGTAGTAGAAGTAGTAGTAGTAGTAGTAGAAGTCGAAGTAGTAGTGCCAATAGTACTAGTAGCAGTAGTAGTAGCAGTAGAAGTAACAGTAGTAGCAGTAGTGGTTGTAGTAGTAGCAGTTGTAGTTGTAGTAGTAGTTGTTGTTGTTGTTGTAGTAGTAGTAGTAGCGGTTGTAGTAGTCATTGTAGTAGTAATACAACTAGTAGCAATAGTGGTAGTAGTAGTCATAGTAGTAGTAGTAGGAGTAGTAGTTGTCGAAGTCATGGTAGCAGCAACAATAGTAATAGTAGTTGTAGTAGTACTAATAGCAGTAGTAGTAATATTAGATGTAGGTGTAGTAGCAGTGGAAGTAGTACTAGTAGTGGAAGTAGTAGTAGGAGTATTAGTAGCAGTAGCAGCAGCTGCGATAGTACTTGTAACAATAGTAGTAGCAGTAGTAGAAATAGCAGTAGTTGTACTAGTAGTCATATTAGTAGGAACAGTGGTTGAAGTAATCATAGTTGCACTAGTACTAGTAGTTTTAGTAGTAGTAGTAGTATATTAGTAATAGAGTAGTAGTAGTAGTTGTTGTTGTTGTAGTAGTAACAGCTGCAGTAGTTGTAGCTGTAGTCACAAAAATTGTAGTTGTAGTTGCACTAGTAGTGGCGGCAACAATAGCAAATGTAGTAGTGTTGCAGCTGTAGTAGTAGTCAATGTAGTGGTAGTGGCAGTAGCAGTAATAGTAGCAGTAGCAGTAGTTGTTTTAGCTGTATTTGTAGCAGTAGTAGAAGTAGCTGTAGTTGTAGTGGTCATTGCAGCTATAGTTGTAACCGTAGCAGTAGAAGTAGAGGTATTAGTAGTAGCATTAGTAGTAGCAATAGTTGTATTAGTAGTAATAGCAGCAGTAGCAGTAGTAGTAGCAGTAGTGTTAGTCGTTGTAGCAGCAGCAGCAGTAGTAGTAATAGTAGTTGTTGTTGTAGTAGTACTAGTAGCAAAAGTGTTAGCAGTAGGAAAAGAAGTGGTAGTAGCACTAGCACTAGAAGTAGTAGTAGCTGCAGTTGTAGTAGTAGTAGTATCACTAGTGGTAGTAGTAGTTGGATAAATGTAGTAGCAGCAGTAGCAGCTGTAGTTATAGCTGTAGTACCAGTCGTACTAGTAGTAGTAGCTACAGTAGCCGCAGAAGTAGTAGTAGAAGCAGTTGTAGCCGTAGTTGCTGCTGCAGTAGTATGATTAGAAGTAGCAGTAGTTAAAGCAGCAGTAGTAGTAGTAGGAGTAGTCCTAGTACTAGTAGCAGTAGTAGTTGCAATAGTTGTAGTAGGGGCAGTAGTAGCAATAGTAGTAGCGCTAGTAGTCGCACTAGTAGCAGCAAGAGCAGTAGTAATAGTAGCAGCAGTAGCACTGGTAGTCGTAGTAGAAGCAGCACTAGTAGTTGTTGTAGATGTAGTAATAGTTGCAGTAGTCATAGAAGTAGCAGTAGCTGTACAAGTAGTAGTAGTAGTAGTAGTAGTAGCAGTAGTAGTAGTACTAGTAGTAGTAGTAGTAGTAGTAGTAGTAGTCGTAGTAGTAATAGTAGTAATAGTAGTAGTACAAGAAGAAGAAGAAAATGCAGTAGTAGTAGTTGTTCTAGTAGTGATAGTAGTAATAGTAGCAGTTGTAGTAGTCGCAGCCAAAGCAGCAGTAGTTGTAGTAGTAGTTGTAGAAGTAGAAATTTTAGTAGTAGTTGTACTAGAGGTAGTAGTAGTAGTAGTAATTCAAGAAGTAGTAGTAGAAGTAGTAGTAGGAGAGGTAGTAGTAGTTGCTGTAGTAGTAGTAGAAGTAGTAGTAGTAGTAGTAGTAGGAGGAGGAGGAGGAGGAGGAGTAATAGTAGTAGTAGCAGTAGTAGTAGTAGTAGTTGCAGTAGTTGTAGTAGTTGTTGTAGTTGTAGCAGTAATAGTTGTAGGAGTAGTAGTAGTCATAGTAGTGGTAGGAGTAGCAGCAGCAGTCGTAGTAGTAGCAATAGTAGTAATAACAAAAATAATAGAAGTGGTAGTGGAAGTAGTAGCAGTAGCAGTAGTAATAGAAGTAGAAGTAGTAGTAGTAGCTGGAGTAGCAGTAGTAGAAGTAGTTGTGGTCAGAGTTGTAGGAGCAGCAAGAGTAGTAGTAGTGCTAGTAGTGGCAGTTGTAGTAGTTGTGTAGTTGAAGAAGCAGTAGTTGTAGTGGAAGTAGCACTAGTAGTAGTAGGAGGCGTAGCAGTAGCAGTAGTAGTAGTAGTAGAACTAATAGTTGTTGTCTAAGTCGTAGTAGGAGGAGTAGGAGCAGAAGGTGGTGGAGGAGGAGTAGTAGTAGTAGTAGAAGTAGCAGTTGTAGTAGTAGTAGTACAAGTAGTAGGAATAGCAGTCGGGCCATCAGTAATAGTAGTAAGAGTAGGAGTTGGAGTAGGATTAGTAGTAGTAGTAGTATAGTGGTGGTAGTAGTAGCAGTTGTAGTAGCTTTAGTAGTAGTATTACTAGAGATAGTAGTAGTAGCAATAATAGTAGTGCTAGTAGGAGGAGGAGGAGGAGGAGGAGTAGTAGTAGTAATAGTAGTAGTAGTGGTAGTAGTAGTAGTTGTCGTAGTAGTAGTATTAGTATTAGTAGTAGTTGTTGTTGTTGTAGTAGTAGTAGAAGTAATAGTTGTAGTAGTAGTAGGAGTTATACTAGTAGTAGCAGTAGTAGTACTAGCAGAAGTAGTAGTAGAAGCAGCAGTAGTAGTAGGAGTAGTAGTAGTAGTAGAAGTAATAGTAGTAGCAGGAGTAGTAGTAATAGTAGCAGTAGAAGTAGTAGTAGTAGTAGATGTAGAAGTAGAAGTAGTAGTAGAAGTTGAAGTAGTAGTAGAAGTAGTAGTAAAAGAAGTTGTAGTAGTAGCTGTCGTAATAAGAGTAGTTAGAAAGAGTAGTAGTTGTTGTAGTTGACATTGTTGTTGTTAGTAGTATTAGTAGAAGTAGTAGTAGTGGTAGAAGTAGTAGTTGTAGTATTATTATTATTATTATGCCTATTATTGTAGTTGTTGTTGTTGTAGTATTAGGAGAAGCATTTGGAGCAGTAGTTGTGGTAGTAGTAGTAGTCATATTAGGAGTTGCAGAAATAGTAGTAGTAGTAGTCGTTGTTGTAGTAGTACGAGTAACTGAAATAGTAGTAGAAGTACTAGTAGTAGCAGCAATAGTAGTAGTAGTAGTAATAGGAGTAGGAGTAGCAACAGTAATAGTAGTAGTAATAGTAGTAATAGTAGTAGGAGTAATAGTAGTAGTAAAAGTAGGAGTAATAGTAGTGGTAGTAGTAGTAGAAGTAGGAGTAATAGTAGTAGTAGTAATAGTAGTAGGAGTAATAGTAGTAGGAGTAATAATAGTAGTAGTAATAGTAGTAGTAATAGTAGGAGTAGTAGTAGTAGAAGTAGTAGTAAAAGTACTAGGAGTAGGAAGATCAACAGTAATAATAGTAGTAATAGTGGTAATAGTAATACTAGTAGTTGTAGCAGTAATAGCAGTAGTAGTAATAGTAGTAGGAAAAGCAGTAGAAGTAGTAGTAATAGTAGTAATAGTAGCAATAGTGGTATTAGTACCAGTAGAAGTTTTAGAAGTAGGAGTAGTAGCAGTAGTAGTACCGGTAGTAGCAGCAGCAGTAGTAGTAGCAATGGTAGAAGTAGCCGTAGTAGCCGTAGTTGTAGTACTAACAGTAGTAGTTGCAGAAGCAGTAGTAATAGTATTAGCAGTAGCAGAAGAAGTTGTAGTAATGATATTAATAGTAGCAGCAGCAGTACAAGTAGTACTAGCAGTTGTAGAAGCAATAGTAGCAGCAGTAGTAATTGTGGAGAAGTTGCAGTCATAGTAGTAGAGTAGCAGTAGTAGTAGTAGCAGTAGTAAAAGTAGTAGTAGTAGTAGTAGAGTCATAGTAGTAGTAGTGGTAATAGCAGTAGTAGCAACAGTAGTAATAGTCGTAGCAGTAGTAGTGGTAGTGGTATTAATAGTTGTGGTAGTAGTTGGAATAGTTGTTCTCGCAGTAGTAGTAGCAGTAGCAGTAGTAGTAGCAGAAGTAGCAGTAGTATTAGTAGTTGTAACATTTACCGGTTATAACACTAGTAGTAGTAGTAGTAGCAGTAGTAGCCGCAGTATCAATCGTGGTATTGTAGCAGTCATAGCTAAAGTTGCAGTAATAATATTAGAAGTAGTAGTGGTTGTGAAAGAAATAGAAGTAGTAGTAGTGGTAGTATATGTAGTAGTTGTAGTACCTATTACTACTATTACTACTACTACTACTACTACTACTGTGGCTACTACAGTAGCTTTTACTACTTCTACAACTGTAACGGCCTATACTACAACTTCTACTGCTACTACGACTGGTATGACCATTACAACTACAACTACTATCCCCACAACGACAACTTCTGCCACTACTGCTACTACCACAAGGACTATTTCTACTATATCTTTTGCTACTACAGTAACTACTACTACTACTACTACTCCTCAACTACTACTATTACTAATTCTACTACTGCTACTCCAACAACAAAAACAACTACTGCTACTACACCTACTACTATGACTACTGCAACTGCCACTACTACGATAATTATTTCTTCAGCCACTGCTACTGCTACGACTACTACTACTATTGTTGTTACAACTATTACAGCTACTGTTATTTCTACCACTACAGCTACTACTACAACTACTTCTACAACTTATACTATTACTGCTCCTACTCCTCCTACTACTACTATGACTACTACTTCAACTGCTGCTACAACTGTAGCTATTACTATTACTTTTAGTACTACTACTACTATTGCTTCTTCTACTGCTACTATTACTACAACTACTGCTAATACTACTTCTGCTACTATAGCAACTATTGCTTCTAATACTACTACGGCTACTGCTATTGCCACTACCACTACTACAACTGTTGCAACTACTACTACAACTACTACTACCACTGCTACTACTACTATTGCAACTACTGCTACTATTGCTGCTGCTACTACTGCTCCCACTACTACTACAACTACTAACTCTGCTACTAATACTACTTATACTACTACTACTACTACTACTACTACTACTACCACGCTACAACTTTGTCTTCTCCTCCTACTACTATTTTTGCTACTACTACTGCAATAACTACTAATATTAATACTACTGCACCAATTACTGATACAATGACTACTGCTATTGCGACTACTATTGTTACTACTATTGCTACAATTCTTCAACTACAAATACTACTACTATTACTACAGCTACAACTACTTTTGCAACTACTGTGATACGACTACTACTACTTCTACTACTGCTATTGCTACTACTACAACTCCTGCTACTACAGAAACTACTACTACTACAACAACTACTACTTCTACTACTACAGCGGTTGCTACTACTACTACTGCTACTACTATTGTTACTACTACCACTACTATTGTTGCTACTGCCACTGCTACTGCTATCACTATTACTACTCCTATTACTACTACTGCTGCTACTACTACTACTACCATTACTACTATTGCAACTACAGCTACTGCTACCTCTAATTCTACTACTTTTGCTACTACTGCTGCTGCTGCTATAGCTATAGCCACTATAACTGCTACTACTTCTGCTACCACTACTGCTACTACTAAAGCTATTTCTGCTGCTACTACTACAATTACTATTACTGTTGCTGCAGCGACTACTGCTACTATTACTACAACTACTGCTTCTACTACTTCTACTACTACAACTATTATAATTGGTGCTACTGCTGCTGCTAACACTGGCGCTACTAACCCTTATACTGCAACTACTACAACTACTACTACTGTTGCTGGTACTAGTACTACTTCTGGTACTGTTGCTGGTACTAATACTACTACTACTACTGTTGCAACTTCAACTATAACTTCTTCTACTGCTATTACTACTGCTACTGCTACGACCGCTACTGCCGCAACTGCTACTATTAATACTAATACTTCTACAACTACTATTACTACTACTACTGTTATTGCTATTACTCTTACTACAATTATCATTGCTACTACTGCTTCTACTCCAACTACTACTACTACAATGAATATTATTACTTTTACTACGACAAATACTGCTGTTACTGCTACGAATGCTGCAACAACTACTATTGCTACTGTTGTTGCGTCGGTTACTAAAACAACAACAGCTATTGCTTTTACTACTGCTGCTAACACTGCTACTTCAACTATAACTAATATTACTGCTACTACTACTACTATTTCTACTGCTGCTATTGCTGTTGATTATACTGCTACGACAACAAATACTCCTACTCCTAATAGTACTGCTACTACTACGACTGCTATAATTACTGCTACTGCTACCACGACTATTACAATTATCACTACTACTACTACTTCTACTACTACTATTGCAACTATTACAACTACTTCTGCTACTACTACCACTGCTACTGCTACTACTACTTTTACTGCTATTTCTGCTACTTCTGCCACTACCAGTACCACCACTACTACTATTACTAGTGCTACTACATGTAAAGGTACCACTACTATTACTACTACTTCTGCTACAACTACTATTACTGCCGCTACTGCAGCTTCAACTACTATTACTACTACAACTACTGCTACACCAACTACTACTTATACTACTATTGCTGCTACTTTCTCAACTACCACTACTCCAAGAACAATAGCTACTACTACTGCTACTACTGTAATTACTACTGCTACTACTACTCCTACTCCGACTGCTACTACTCCTACTAGTGCTACTACTGCCACCACTACTAGTACAACTACCAGAATTACTTATACTACACGTACTACTGCCACTACTACTACTACTTCAGCTACTACTATTGCTACTACTACCAGTACTACTACTGCTACGGCTACTACTAATATTATTACTACTATAGTTATAACTACTGCTGCTACTGGTACTACTACTACCACTACAAATTATACTACTATGACCGCTACTACTACTACTGTGACAACTACTACTACTATTGTGGCTACTACCACTACTACTGCTACAACTACTACTATAACTACTGCTACTATATGACAATTTCTACTGCTACAACTCTCACTACTACTACTACTACTACCACCACTACTACTACTACTACTACTACTACTATAAGTACTACTACTATTACTACTACAAATACTACTACCACTACATCTGCTACTACTACTACCACTTCTGCAACTACTTCTAGTACCCCCACCACCACCACTACTACTACTACGACTACTACTGCTACTGCTACTAATTCTGCTACTTCTACTACTATTAATTCTACTACAAGAACTACTACTACGACTACTACTGATGCGACTGCAATTACAACTACTACTGTTACTGGTACAACTACTACTGCTGCGACTACTGCTACTACTTCTAGTACTGTAACTATTGTTACTTCTACAACTACTACTATTACTCCTACTACTACTACTGCTACTACTATAGCTAATAGTACGACTAATATTACTACTACTACCACTACTACAACTAATACTACTACTACTCCTACTACTGCTATTACTCCTACAACTAGTTCTACAACTACTACTACTAGTATTGTTACTAATGCTACAACTATGACTATGACTACTACTCCTACTAGTATTCCTCCAAGTACTAGTACAGTAACAACAGCTGCTACTGCTACTACCACTGCTACTGCTTTTGCTGCTACAACTGCTACTTCTGGTACTTCTACTGTTGCTGCTGCTACTACTAATGCAGCTACAACTACCCCAATTACTACCACTACTACTACTGCTACTTCTGCTGCTGTTGTTGCTACTGCAACTACTTCTCATACTACAACTACTACTATCACTAGCATTGCTACCGCTACTACTGCTACTACAACTGCTACTGCTACTACAACCACTTCTCCATCTACTACTACTATAGATACTACGATAGGTACTACTACTACTCCTCCTCCTCCTCCTCCTCCTACAATAACCACTACTACTACCCCAAATACTAAAACTACTACTATTGCTTCAATTGCTGCTACTACAACAAGTACTCCGATTATCACTACTACTACTACTGCTACTATCGGAACTACGGCAACAACAGCAACTACTATTGCTACTACCCTTACTACTACTACTGCTATTGCTACTACTACTACTATTTCTGCTACTACTACAACAACAACTACTACTACTGCTGCTATTGCTACTTCTACTATTTCTTCTACTGCTACTACTATAACTGCTATTACGATTGTAACTACGACAACAACAGTTACTACTGCAACTGTGGCTACTGCTGTGGCTACTACTGCTTCCGCTACTACTACCAATACTACTACTATTTCTCCTCCTACTGCTACAATAGCCACTAGTACAACAACTGCTACTATTATTACTACTATAATTGCAACTGCTACTACTAAATCAGCTACTATTTGTTCTACTCCTACAACCGCTATTACTTCTACTACTCCTGCTACTACTACTATTATTATTTTTACTAGTGATACTCCTACTACTACTGCTGCTGCTGCTATTGCTACTACTATGATTGCTACAACTATTGCGACCAGTAATACTACTTCTACTACTACAGCTGCTACTCCTACTACTACTGCTTCTATTACTAGTGATACTTCAACTACGACTACTCCAACTACTACTACTACTACAACCACTTCTGCTACTACTAATACTCCTACTACTGTGGCTACTAGAACTACTTCTACTACTGCTGCTGCTATAGCTACTCCAACTACTACTACTACAACTGCTATTATTACTACTTCTTCGACTACTAATCATGCTACAACTGCTTCTTCTGCTCCTCCTCCTCCTCCTACTACTACTACTATATTGTGGCTACCACAGTTGCTATTACTACTTCTCCTATTATAATTGCCTCTACTACTACTTCTACTACTACTACAGCTACTACGACCACTACAACTACTACTACCCCCACTAGCACTACTTCTGCTAATACCGCTACTACTGCTACTACTACTAGTACTACTTCTACTACATCTTCTGCTACTATAACTACGACTACTACTACTACTTCTACTACAACTACTATTACTAATTCTACTACTGCTACTACTACAACAACGACAATTACTACTACTACTCCTGCTACTGTTTTTACAACTACTACAACTACTGTTATTTCTGTTACTACAAGTACTACTACTACTACTAATACTACTACAACAACTGCTATAGCTTATACTGCTACTTCTCCTTCTCCTACTACTACTATGACTTCTACTTTGAAAGTGGCTACAACTGTTGCTATTACTATTACAGCTAGTACCACTACATCTACTATTGCTACTACTATTTCTACCGCAACTACTGCTACAACTACTCCTAATACTACTTCTACTTCTATGACAACTATTGGTACTACTACTACTGCTGCTGCTGCTACTATTGCCACTACAACTATTGCAATAGCTACAACTACTACTACGACTACCACTCCTACAACTGCTACTTCTACAACAACTGCGACTATTGCTGCTACTACTACTGCTTCCACTACTACTACTACTACTAACACTACTACTAATGTTGCTTGTACTATTACTACTACTACTACTACCATGCTACAACTCTGTCTTCTCCTCCTACTATTATTTCTACTACCACTACAACAATAACTACTAATATTAATACTACTACAACTACTATTGATACAACGACTACTGCTACTGATAGTACTATTGTTACTACTACAACGACAGTTCTTCTACTACAAATACTACTACTATTACTACTACTACTACTACTACTTTTGCAACTACTGCGAATATGACTACTACTACTTCTACTACTGCTACTGCTATTACCACAATGCCTGCTACTACAGCAACTACCACTACGACTACTACTGCTTCTACTACTACAGTTGTTGCTACTACTACTCCTACTACTACGGTGGCTACTGCCACTGCTACTGTTAGCACTACTACTACTCCTATTACTACCACAATTACTGCTACTACGACTACCACTACTACTATTGGAACTACTTCTACTGCTACTTCTACTTCTAATACTGCTACTACTACAACTGTTGTTGATGCTGTTGCAAGAGCTACCGCTACTATAACTGCTACTATTACTTCTACAGCTACTACTTCTGCTACTACTACTGCTAACTAAAGCTACTTCTGCTGCTACTTCCACTAAAATTGCTGCTACAACTACAATTACTACTGTTGCTACTACAGCAACTACTACTACAATTACTACTACTACTGGTACTACTGCTACTGCTGCTCTTCTATTGCTACTACTACTACTTCTTCTATTGTTATCACTGCTACTAATACTATAACTACAACCGCTACTACTACTAGTACTACAACAACAACAACTACTGCTACTGCTACTACTCTTACCACTACAATAGCTACTACTGCTGCTGCTGTTGCTACTTCTGTAACTACTACAACTACTACTTCTGCAACTAGTGCTTCTGCTACTATTCTTGCAACAACTACTACTACTGCTACTGCTACTACTATTAGTAGTAGTAGTAGTAGTAGTAGTAGTAGTAGTAGTAGTAGTAGTACTACTACTACTACTACTACTACTTCCGTGGCTAGTAACACCCCTACTAATACTGTTGTTGTTGTTGTTGTTGCTGCTGCTAATACTACTACTACTACTCCTATTGTTGTTGTTGTTGTTGTTACCACGACTACTATGAATACAACTTCTCCCCTACAATTTCGATGACGACTTCTTCTACCGCTACTACTGCTACCATTACCACTATAGCTACTACTACAACTACTACTACTACTACTACTACTTTTGCTACTTCTGCTACTGCTACTAATACGACTACTATGACTACTTCTACTAATTTAATTTCTACTACTTCTGCTACCAATACAACTACTGCAACTACTGCTGATTCAACAGCAACTACTGCAACGACGAATACTATTAATGCTGATTCAACCGCAACTACTACAACTACTACTACTACTAATTATGCTACTACTGCTACTGCTACTACTGCTTCTACTACTACTACAACAACAACTACTAAAATTGCTACTACTACTGCTACTAACACATGTGCTACTACTCCTAATACTGCAAATACTACAAATACTACTAATGTTGCTGGTACTAGTACTACTACTGCTACTGTTTCAACTACAACTACAACTTCTTCTACTACAGTTACTACTGCTACTGCTACTACAACTGATGTTGCTACTGCTACTGCTAGTACTACTACTTCTGCTACTACATCTACTACAACTACTGCTATTGCTATTACTGCTACTACAATTATCATTGCTACTACTGCTTCTTCTACTACTACAACTACTACAACGAATACTACTACTTCTACTACAATAGTTATTGCTGCTACTGTTATGACTGCTACCACAGCTGCTATCGCTATTGTTGTTGCTTCGGCAACTACAACAACATCTACTTCCACTGCTACTACAACTATAACTAATATTGTTTCTACTACTACCGTTGTTTCTACTGCTGCTATTGTTGTTGATACTACTGCTACTGCAACAACTACTCCTACTCCTAATACTACTGCTACTACTACTACTCCTACAACTACTGCTACTGCTACTATTGCTATTACTACTACCACTACTACTGTTGTAACTATTACAACTACTTTTGCTACTACTACCACGGCTACTATTACTAATACTACTACAACTACTACATCTACTGCTACTTCTGCTACTACTGACACAACTACTACCACTACCACTACAGCTACTATTACTACTACATCTATTGGTACCACTACTACTACTATTACTACCACTGCTACTACTACTACTACTATTGCAACTACTGCTTCTACAACTACTATTACTACTGCCATTGCAGCTTCTACTACTTCTACTACTACTGCTACTGCTACAACTACCATTATTTTTACTACTATTGCTGCTAGTTTTTCTACTACTATTACTACAAGTACAATACCTACTACTACTGCTGCTACTACTACTACTACTACTAGTGCAAGTACTACCACTACTACTACTACAACTACTGCAACTACTGGTACTACTACTACAACTTTAGATACTACTACTGCTACTACTACAAGTATTACTACTACTACTGTTACTACTATGACTACTACTACAGCTACTAGTACTGCTGCTGCTACTACTATTAATACGGATGCTGCTGCTACTACTACTACTACAACTACTACTGCAAATTATACTCCTCCAACTGTTACTACTAGTATTGTGACAACTACTACTACAACTACAGCTACTACCACTACAACTACTACTACTACTCCTATTCTTAATGCTACTACTACTGCTAGTGTTACTACTGTCACTACTACTATTACTACTACAACTACAACTATTGGTACTACTGCTACTACTGCTACTACTAGTAGTACTACTACACCTATTACTCTTACTACTACTACTATAGCTACTACTACTGCAGCTACTACTGCTGCTGCTACTGCTGCTACTACTACTGCTACTACTACTGTGAATTATACTACTACGACTGCTACCACTACTATTGTGATGACTACTACTATAGATGGTGCTACTACCACTACTACTACTACTACTACTACTACTACTACTACTACAGTAACTACTGTCACTACTACTACTCCAGCTGCTATAATTCCTATGGCTATGACTCCACTACTACTACTACTACTTCAACTACTCCTACTACTACTACCACTACTACTATAACTACTACTACTAATATTACTACTAATACTACTACCACTATATTAGCTACTACTACTACTACTCCAGCTACCACTTCTAGTACCCCTACCACAACGACTACTACTACTACTACTACTAATGCTACTACTACTGCTACTTCTACTACTATTAATTCTACTACAACAACTACTACTACGACAACTACTGATGCTACTACTACTTCTGCTACTGCAATTACAACTACTACTGTTATTACTACTACTACGACTACTACTGCTACTACTTCTAATACTGCAACAATTGCTACTGCAACAACTACTACTATTACTCCTACTACTACTGCTGCTGCTGCTACTATAACTACTAGTACTGCTACTATGACTGCTACTACTGCTTCTACTACTACTACTAATATTACTATTACTGCTACTACTCCTACAACTAGTTCTACTACTACTACTTGTACTACAACTAGTACTCCTACTACTAGAATTTCTTCAAGTACTACCACAACAACAACAGCTGCTTCTGCTACTACTGCTACTACTGCTATTGCTACTACTTCTCCTCTTACTACTACTAATACTACTACTACAACTGTTATTGTTATTGCTGTTGCTACAACTGATACTATTGGTACTACTACTGTTGTTACTGCTACTTCTGCTACTACTACCACCACCGCCACTTCTACTACTACTACTACTAATTTTAATATTGCTACAGCACCAACAACAACTACTTTTCCTACTACTACTACTACCACTGTCACTACTATTGCTATTGCTACTACAGCTACTACTACTACTACAACTGCTACTACTACTATTGCTACTAGTACTGCTACTGCTACTACTAATACTTCTCCAATTATTGCTACTAGTGCTCCTACAATCGCTACTATTACTACCACAACATCTGCTACTACTACTACTACTTCTGCTACTACTTCTAGTTACCCTATTACTACTATCGGTACTACGGCTATTATTGCTATGACTACTACAGATGCTACTGCTACTACTACTACTAGTACTACAAGTACTATTACTACTAGCACTAGTACAAATGCTACTACTACTGCTACATCTACTACTATTACTTCCACTATAACTACGACTATTATGACTACGACAGCTGCTACTACTACATAACGTACTACATGTACAACTACTACTGCAACTACTTCTCCTACTACTGTGACTACTGCTACTGCTGCTACAACAACAACTGCTACTACTGCTATAATTCCTACTACTACAACTACTACTTTTACTACTACTAGTACTGCTACTACTACTATTAATGCTACTAATGCCACAACTACTACTACTAATACTAACACTACTGTTACTATTGCTACTACTCGTACAACTAGTTCTACTATTGCTACTACTAGTACTGTTACTAAGGCTACAACTACTACTATGACTACGAATACTACTGCTGTTGCTAATGCTGCTAATACTAGTACTACGACTAGTACTCCTACTACTAGTATTGCTTCAAGTGCTACAACTACAACAACTGCTGCTACTGCTACTATTGCTACTAATGCTATTACTACTACTCCTACTAGTACTACTAATTCTACTACTACAACTGTTGCTGCAACTGTTGCTGCAACTACTGCTACTATTGTTGCTTCTACTACTGCTGCAGCGACTACTACCACTACTTCTACTACTGCTGCTGATACTACTACTGCTGCTACTTCTACTACTAATACTAAGACTACTACAACTACTTTTCCAACTAATGCTACAACTATTACTACCATTGCTAAATCTACTATGACTACCACTACTACTACAACTGCTACTACTACTTCTACTCCTACGAGAGCTATTACTACTTCTACCACAACAGCTACTACTAGTAATGCTACGACAACTACTCCTACTACCCCAACAATTTAAACTACTACTACTACATCTACTGCTGCTCCTACAGCTACTACTGCAATTATCGCTACTACTACTACAATTGCTATTGCTACTGCTACTACTGCTACTACTACTATTGCCCCAGCACCTACTGCTGCTATTACTACTACTTCTACTACTACTACAACTACTATTTCTGCTACCGCAAATTTTACTACTACTATAACCACAACTACTATTATTGCTGCTACTAATGCCACTACAACTGCTTCTACTGCTAGTGCTTCTCCTACTTCTACAACTACAGCTACTACTGCAACAACAACTACTACTACGACTGCTACTACAACAACAACTACTACTATAACTACTACTGCGGCTACTGCTACTACTGCTACTACTACTAATACTACTACAATTGCTCCTCCTACTACTACTATAGCTACTACTACAACTACGGCTACTACTACTACTGCTTCTACTGCTGGTCCTACTACTATTTGTTCTCCTCCTACTGCTACTATCACTACCACAACTCCTGCTACTACTACTACTACTACTAATATTATTTCTACTAGTGATACTCCAACTACAACTATGACAACTACTACTTCTACTACGAGAACTACAACTGCTACTCCTCCAACTACTGCTACTACTACTAATTCTACTACTACTGCTACTGCTACTACTACGACTACTACTACTACTACTACTAGTAATACTCCTTACACTACTACTACTACTGCTACTACTACCCCTATTGCTACCGGTTCTATTACTAGTGAAACTCCTACTATGACTACTCCAATAACGACTACTACTGCAACCACTACTTCTACTACTAATACTCCAACTAGTTCTGCTGCTAGAAACTACATTTACTACTACTGCTGTTACTGCTACTCCTCCTACTACTACTACAGATCCTACTACTATTACTACAACTCCTACTACTACTACTTTTCCAACTACTACTACTACTAATACTGCGGCTACTACATTTACTATTACAACTTCTGCTACTTCAACTTAATCTTCAACTACTGCTGCTACTACCATGGCTGCTACGACCACAATAGCCACTACTACAACTCCAACTACTACAACTTTCGCTACTACTACTACTACTTCGGCTACTACTGCTACTAATGCTACTACAACTACAACAACATCAACTATTACTACTCCCACTACTACGACTACTGCTACTACCACTACTACGACTACTATTTCTTCTACAACTGCTACTTCTACTACTATTACTATTATTGTTACCACTACTACAACTACTGCTATTTCTGCTACTACAGATAGTGCTACTAGTACTACAACAACCACAACAACTACTACTACTACTTCTGCTGCTACACCTTATACTACTACTTCTCCAACTCCCCCTACTACTACTATGGCTTCTACTTCTACTGTTGCTACTAATGTCACTATTACTACTACTGCTACTACTACTACTTCTGCTACTATTCTGCTGCTACGACTACTACTACTACTACTACAACTACTCCTACTACTACTAGCACTTCTGCCACTATTTCCACGACCACTACTACTACTACTACTACTTCTACTATTACTACCACCACCACCACCACTACTACTACTACAATAACCTACTTCTACAACTATTACTACTACACTTCTATTTCTCGTACTACTGTAACTACTTTTGTAACTACAACTACAACTACTGGGACTATTATTACAATTTTTGCTACTACTATAGCTACTGCTTCAACTTCTACATCTCCTATCACAACTACTACTACTACACCTACTACTACTGCTAATACTACTATAGCTACTACTGTCATGACTACTACAACTACAACACTGCTACTACTACCACTTTCAGTACTACTACTACTACTATTGCTACTACTGCAACTCCTACTATGGCTATAGCGAATACTCGGACTACTACTGCTAAACTGCAACAGCTACTATTATTGCTGCTACTACTACCATTGCTACTATTACTACTACTAATACTACTACCACTACCGCTCCTCCTCCTCCTCCTACTACTACTACTACCACAACTACCACTATTATCGCTACAACTGCGACTACTATTACTGCTACAACAACGACTACTACAACTACTACTGATACTAGTGCGGATACTACTACTACTTTTGGTACTAATACTGCAACTTTTACTACTACTACTATTGCTTCTACTACTTCTACTACTTCCACTACATTCACGGCTACTACTTCTGCTACTACTACTACTCCTACTGCTACTGCTAACTCAACTGCAACTACAGCAACCATTACTGCCACTACTACTACTACTACTACTACTACAACTACAAAAACTACTACAACTATAACTACTACTGCTACAACTACTTTTGCTACCACTACCGGTATGACTACTTCTGCTACTACAACTGCTAAGACTGCTACTACTACTACTTCTCCTACTACTACTACAGCTACTACTACAGCTGCTGCTGCTCCAACAACTACTACTATTATTATCATTACTACTGCTGCTAGTACTGCTGCTGCTGCTGCTACAAACACTATTCCTGCCACTACTACTTTTGCTACAACTAGTATTACTACTACCACTACTGCTACTGCTACTGCTACTTCTACTACACTACTACTACTACGACTACTACTCCTATGACTACTACTTCTGCTACTACTATTACTACAACTACTACTATTCCTACTACTACTATAACCACTACTACAAAAATAATAACAACTACTACTAATACTACTACTACTACTACTATAACTACTACTGTCACGACTACTGCTACTGCTACTACTACTATAACTACTACCACTTTAGCTATTGTAGCTACAACTGCTACAACTAATACTACTGCTACTACTATTGCACTTGTACTACTATTATTGGTATTACTACTACTACAAATACTACTCCTACGACTACCCACGACGACGAAGGCGCCGACTTCAACGTATTACTCGTTACTACTAAACTTTTACTACCAACTACCACTACATACTACTTTACACCCAATACTACCACCACTAATTTACTACCTAGACTATTATGCCTACTACTTCTGCTACTACTACTACACCATTGCTACTACTGCCATTATTGCTACTATTACTACTAATGCTATAGCTACAATTCCTACTGATGCTACCGCTACTACTACTACACTTGCTAGTACTGCTGCTACTACAACTACTATTATTACTGCTACAACAACAACTACTACTACTGCTACTCCTACCAATACTACTGCTTCCCCAAATACTACTACTACTGCTCCTCTTACTACTACTACTACTGTTGTCAATATTACTGCTACTACAACTAGTATTATTACTACTACTACTTTGGTTGCTGTAGCTACTTCTACTACAACTACTAATACTCTGACTACTACTGCTATGACTACTACTTCTGCTACTACTATTACTATTGCTACTACTACTGCTACTTCTACTACTGCAACTACAACTACTAAAACTACTACTACTTTTTAACTACTACTACTACAATGACTACTTCTACTACTACTGTTGCTACTGCTACTACTGCCACAGCTACTACTGCTACTGCTAATACTACTGCTGCTAATACAGCTACTACTACTACTGCTACTCTACTAACATTACTACTAAAACTATTACTATTACTATCGCTACTATTACTTCTCCTACTACTACTACTGCTACAATTGCTGTTGTTGCTGCTACTGATGCTACAGCTAATACTACCACCACAGGAACTGCTACTAATGTTGCTGCCACTGCTAATTCAGCTGCCACTGCTACTACTACTACTACTGCTGCTATTACTACTACTACTGCTGCTGCTGCTACTACTACTACCACTAATGGTTCCACTACATCTACTGCTACTGCTACTGCTTCTCCTGCTACTTCTACTACAGTTACTATTATTGTGATTGTTGCTACCGCTAATACTACTACTGCTACTATTGCTACTACTATTTCTACAACTATTGCTACTGCTACTGCTTCTTCTACTACTACTGCGATAGCTACTACTACTACTGCTGATGCTATAAGTACTACTACTACTACCCCGTCTACTTAAACTACTACTACTACTACTAGTACTGCTACTATTACTGCTATTACTGCCATTACAACTACTATAACTACTGTAACTACTACTACTACTTTTCGTACTACTACTACTACAACTACTAGTACTACTACTACTGCTACAATTACTACCGCCACTAGTACTACTATTGCTTCTGCTGCTACTACTACTGCTACTGCTGCCACTGCTTCTACCAGAGCTACTACAACTAGTGCTAGCAGTGCTACTACTACTAGTCTTACTTCTATTACAACTACTCATACTACTACCACTACTACAACTATCGCTACTACTGCTACTTTTGCTACTGTCACAACAACGACAACTACGGCTTCTATTACTACTACTACTACAACTACTACTACTACTATCGCTTCTAATGCTACTACTGCTACTGGTACAACAACGACAACTACTGCTATTACATCTACTAATGAGGTGACTACTACTAATACTAATACTACTACTACAACTATTGCTACTACTACTACTATCCAACTGCTACTACTGGCACTAATACTCCAACTTTTGCGACTACTACTACTACTACTACTACTTCTACTACTTCTACTACTTCGACTAATTTCACAGCTACTATGTCTATTATTACTCTAACTGCTGCTACTGCTACAAGTACTGCTGATTCAATAGCACTCTTACTGCCATTACCACTACTACTTCTGCTACCATAGCTACTGCTACTACTTCTTCTACTCCTATAATAACAACTACCACAACTACAACTACTACTACTGCAACTATTACTTCTCCTACCACTACTACTACAGCTACAAATATCGATATGACTACTTTTGCTACTACAACTGCTAAGACTACTACTACTACTAATACTACTACAGCTTCTACTACTGCTACTACTGCTACTGCTACCACTACTACTACTACTAGTACTACTACTACTACAACAACAACTACTACTACTAATACTACAGCCACTGCAACTAGTGATATTATTGCTACTACTACTACTGATGCTCCTTCTGCTACTACTGCTGATGCTACTGCTATTACTACGACTAACGCTACCACTACTACTGCTACTACAGCTACTACGACTACTGCTGCTCCAACTATTATTACTGGTATTATTACTAGTATTGCTACTATTGCTACTGCTGCTGTTGCTACTACTACTGCTGCTACTCCTACCAATACTACTGCTGCCACTACTACTAGTACTACAACTAGTATACTGCCACTACTACTATTACTATTATTACTTCTAGTGCTGCTGCAACTACTACTACTATTGCTTCTACTAAAGCTACTACTACTACGAGTACTACTTTTGCTACTACAGCAACTTGTACTACTTTTGCTGCTGCTGCTGCTGCAACAACAACAATAATAACTACAACTAATACAACTATTACTACACCTACTACCACTGATACTACTACTACTATAACTACAGCTACTATGACAACAATTGTTATTATTGTTACTGCTACAACTAATACTACTACTGCTGCTGCTACTACTAAAACAAGTGCTACGGCTACTCCTACTACTGCTACTACTACTAATACTACAACTACTGCTTCTGCTGCTACTACTACTACTTCTCTACTACAATTACTGTTGCTTCTATTTCTTCTACTCCTATAGCTACCATTAATAATACTCCTACTACTACTACTACTATTATTTTTACTAATGATACTCCTGCTACTATTCCTACTACTCCTACTACTACTACTACTGCAATCGCAACTGCACATGCTCCTCGTACTACTGCTACTATTAATACAACAACCACTAATACTGCAGCTACTACTATTATAGTTAATACTTATGCTACTACTACCGCTACTATTACTACTACTACTATTACTTCTACTACTACTACGGCTGCTAAACTACTACTACGACTACTACGACTACTACTACCACTACTACTACTACTACTGCTACTACTACTTCGGTTACTACTGCTGCTGCTACTATTACTACTACTGCTACTGCTAGTATTATTACTACTACTACTACTACTACTGCTGCTGCTGCTGCTGCTACAACAACAATTACAGCCACCGCTGCTACTACGACTACTACTACTATTTCTACATGTTCTGCTATCGCTACTATTGCTGCTACTGCTACTACTGCAACTACTACTACCTTTGCAACTACTGCTACTTCTACAACTACTGCTAGTACTACTACTACTATTACTACAATAACAGATACAACAACTGCTACTGCTAATCCTACCATGGTTGCCATGACTACTACTACTACTACTACTACTTCTGCTATTATTACTAATACTACTACTACTACTACTACTACTACTATTGCCACTAAAACTACAACAAAAACAACAACAACAACAACAACAACAACTACTAGTACTACTACTAAAACAAATACTACAACAATTACTACTGCTACGAATGCTACTACTGCTATTATCACTAGAACTACTACAACTTTTGCTGCGATAACTACTACTACTACTACTGCTACTGCAGTTTCTACTATTACTACTAATACTACTACTACCACTGCGACTGTTGCTAGTACTGCAATTACTACTGCTACATCTCCTTCTATTATGACTACCACTACTACTACACCTCCTACTACTACTGCTACAACAACAACAACAACAACAACTACTACTACTACTACTATTACTACTGCAACTGCTACTACAGCAAGCTCTCCTGCTGCTACCACTACTAATACAACTACTACAAATACTTCTACTACTGCTCCTACTACTAATACTACTGGTACTGGCACAACAACTGCTGCTGCTATTACTACTATTACTGCTCCTACTACTATGGCTATAGCTACTACTACAAGTACTCTTGCTACTACTACTACTACTTCAACTACTGCTCGTGCAAATGCTACTCCTACTACTACTGCGACTGCTCCTGCTACTACTACTACTACTCCTCCTTCTCCAACTACTACTACTTCTACTACTACTACCACTGCTTCTGCTACAACTTCTACTAATACCACTCCAACTACTACTTGTATTGCTACTAGAACTCCCACTACTATTGTTACTACGACAATAAGTACTACTGCTCCTACTACCACGACTACCACTACCACTACAGCTGCAGCTCCAGCTACTACTACTACTACTACTTCAACTATTACTACTAATTCTCTAGCTACTAAAGAAACTACTACAACTACTGCTGCTGCTGTTAATCCTACTACTACAACTGTTGCTACTACTGCTGCTACTACTACTATTGCTACTACTACTTCTACTGCTGATACTACAACTACTCTACTATAGCTGCTACTATTGATGCACTTACTACTACTACTACTACTCCTACCACTATGACTTTTGCTACAACTACTAGTACAACTACTACTACTACTACTACTCCTACCACTATGACTTACAACTACTACTTTTGCTAATACTACTACTACTCCTGTAGATACTACGATTACTGCAATAACTGCTACTAATGCTACTACTACAATTATGGCAACTTGGGCTACAATTGCTACTTCTACTACAACTACAACTACTGCTACTGCTTCTACTCCTACTTCTCCTACTTCTACCATAGCTTGCACTACGGCTACTTCCACTACTGCTATTTTACTACTGCTACTGCTACTACTAATACAACTGCTACTACTACAACTGCAACCATAACTGCTTCTGCCACAAGTACTACTTCTACTAGCACTTCTCATACTACCACAAATACTACTACTCCTACCACAACAACTACTACTACTACAACTGCTACTGTTACAACAATAACAACAACTACTACTACAACAACTACTACTACTAGTACCATTACTAATACTACTACTGCTACTACTACTACTACTACTACTACTACTTCTACTACTACTACTACTACTACTACTACTACTACTACTACTACTACTACTACTACTACTATAACTACAACAACTACTACTACTACTACTACTACTACTACTACTACCGCTACTGGTACAACTATGGCTACTACTACTACAGCGACAAAAATTACTACAACTACTACTACTACAGTTGCTACTGGTACTACTATGGCTACTACTACTACAGCGACAAAAATTACTGCAACTACTGATACTACTACAACTATTACTACTATAGCAACTTCTATTACTATGACTACTTCTACTACTACTTCAACTACTACTACTACATCAATTATTACTTCTGCTACTACTACCACTACTACTATTACTACTGCTACTCCTACTACTATTATGGCTACTAATACTATTGCTACAACTACCATCATGACCACTTCTTCAGCTACTATTAGTACTGCAACTGCTACTACTATTACAACAGCTGATGCTGCTACTACTGCTGCTATTGCTACTATTACTACAGCCACAATTACCACAACAACTACTACTGTCACTACTACGACTACGACTACTGCTACACTAATACTACTGTTGTTGTTGCCGCTAGTTCTAATCCTACTACTACGACTACCACCAATACTATAATTGTTATTGCTACTACTACTAATAGTACTACAGTTGCTGCTACTGCTACTAGTACTACTACTACAAAAACAACAACAACAACTACAACTACTCTTCGTAGAACAACAAATACTAATACCACGACTTCCTCTCCAACAACTAGTAATGCTGCCGCTACAACTATTGCTATTGTTACTACTGCTACTACTACTAATACTATTTCTAGTACTACTACTAGCACTTCTACTACCACTACTACTACTAAGACTGCTGTACAGCTTCTACTGCAACTACTACAAGTACTACTAGTAGTAGTACTACTGCAACTAGTACTGCTGCTATTGTTGCTACTACTGCTACTACTACTAATATTACTTCTACTGAAACTTGTAGTACTACTACTACTGCTACTACTGCTGCTACTACTAGTACTACTTCTACATCTACTACTAGTACAACTGCTACTACTTCTGCTACCAATATTACTGCTGCTACTACGACTACAACTACTACAACTACTTATGCAGCTATTGCTACTACTAGTAGTACATGTACTACTGCTAGAATAAATATGACTACTACTACGTATAGTAATACTACTGTCGCCACGAATGCTGTAGCTTTTGCTACTACTACTACTACTACTATTTCTGCTACTGTTGTGTTCCTACTACTATTACTACTACAACTGCTACTACTACTTGTATTGCTACTATTACTGCTATTGATACTACTGTTGTTGCTTCTACAACTACTACTTCCGCTGCTCTTGTTGCTTCTACTACTTTGACTACGAATGCTGTTGTCGGTACCACAACTACGACTACTGCTACTACTATTACTGCTACTACTTTTACTGCTGCTACTGCTACTGCTGTGATGACAACTGCTACAACTGCTACAATGGCTACTACTACTATTATGACTGCTACAACTGCTAGTACTACGACAACTAGTATAGCTGCTGCTGCTATTGTTGCTATAACTTCTACTGCTGATGCTAGAACTACTAGAACAACAACTACTGCTACTATTACTACTACTTCTACAACTACAACTGCAAATGCTACTACTACTACAACTATTACTACTATGGCTACTAATACAACTACTATTACTACTACAGCTACTACTACTACTACTACTACTATTTCTACTAGTACATCTATTCTTGATACAACTACTACTGCTGCTGCAGCTGCTGTTACTACCACTACTACTACAACTACTACTACAACAATAACAACTACTACCACCACTACTACTACTACTACTACTACTACTACTGTTGTTGCTACTGCTGCAACAACTACTACTGCTACAACTTCTCCTACTACAACTACTATTGCTACTTGTATTACAGCTACTACTACTATATAGCTGTAACTACTACAACTGCTAGTACTACTGCTGCTACTTCTGCTACTACTACTACTACTTCTACCGCTACTATTATTTCTACTAGTACATCTTCTGCTGTTATTGCTACTACTATTGCTACTACTGTTGCTGCTGCTTCTACTACTACAACAACTACAACAACAACAACAACAATAACTACTACTACTACAGTTGTTGCTGTTGCTGCTGCTTCCACTACTGCTACTACTCCTACTACTGCTATTATTACTACTACTATTGTTGTTGCTGCTGCTACAACGACTACTATTGCTACATGTATTACGGCAACTACTACTGCAACTGCTTCAACTACTACTACTACTAGTACTACTTCTGCTTCAACTATTATAGTTGCTACGATTACTACTTCTGCTACAACTACAACTTCTCCTACTACTACTACTACTATTGTTGCTGCTGCTGCTTTTACAACAACTACTCTCAGAATTTCTCCTACTACAACTACTGTTGCAACTTGTATTACTGCTACTACTAATACTACTGCTTCAACTACTACTACTTCTAGTACTACTGCTACTACTTCTACTACTACTACCACCACTAACACTATTGCAACTAATGCTACTACTACAACAACAACTACAACTACTACGGCTGCTACTACGGCTGCAACTACTACTACCTCTGCTACTGCTACTATTACTAGTGTTGCTGCTATTGCTGCTACTGCTGCTAGTGCTACTACATCTGCTGCTACTACAACTACTGCTACTACTACTACTACTACTGCTACAACTGGTACAACTACGACTACTGCTATTGGTAGTACTCCCAATAATACGGCTAATATCGCCATGACTACTACTACAACAACTACTTCTAACACTACTACTCCTCCTCCTCCTATTACTACTACCACTGCTACTACTACTATTGCTACTACTACTATTATTACAACTACCCCAACTCCAACTCCTACAAATACTCCTACTATTACCTCTAGTTCTACCACTACTACTACAACTACTACAACAACAACTACTATACCTACTGCGACTACTATTAGTCATACTACCTTTACTATTATTACTACTACTAATACAATAACTACTACTACTGCTATAGCTTTTGCTAGTACTCTACCTCTCCTACTATTACAACTACTGCTAATGTTACCACTGCAACAACTACTTCTTCTACGACCGCAACTGCTTCCGCAACTACGACTATTGCTGCTACTACTGCTACAAATACCACTACTACTACTACTACTACTACTGTTGCTGCTCTTATTGTATCTAGAACTACTGCAACTACCACTATTGCTAATGTTGCTGTTACTGCTACTAATACTACTACTACTACAAGTACTACCACAACTACTATTACTATTGTTACTACTAGTACAACTACTACGACTACAACTACTGTTATTATTAGTACTAGAACTACTAGTACTACTATTACTACAACTACTGCAATTATTACTACTACTACTACTATAATTAATTCTCCTTCTATTACAACTACTGCTACTTCCACTAAGACTACTACCACTACTACGACCACTATTGTTGTTGCCTCTACTTCTACTACCACTACTAAAACTCTTGCTACTACTACTACCACTACTACTACTACGCCAACTACTAAAATAATAACTACTACTTATACTGCTGCAACTGGAGCTACTACTACTACTATCGCTACTACTTCTATGGCTACTATTGCTACTACTATTGCTGCTACTACTACCTCTACTACTACTGCTAGTGCTACTATCGCTACTACTATTACTACTCCTGCTACTACTACTACTTCAACTACAACTAGTACCACTAGTACTACTATTACTAATACTACTACTGCTGCTACAACTACTACTCCTACTACTACTATTACTGCTGTTACTACTTCTGCTACTACCACTATAGCAACTACTATTACTACTACAACTACTGCAACTAATGCTACTACTACAACAACAACAACTACTAGTACGACTACTACTGCTACTACTACTACAACTACAACTGCTACTACTACTACTACTACGGTGGCGACAACAACTACTACTACTACTACTAGTACTACTGCTACTCTTCCTCCTCCTCCTACTACCACTACTATTACTACTATCGCTACACCTACTACTACTTCTACTAACACTCCAACTCCTACTCCTACTACGACTCTTGCTACTGCTCCTATTACTTATACTACTACAACTACTGCTACAATGACAACTGCAACTACTACTATAGCTACAACCACTACTACTACTACCATTACTACTGCTACAGCTACAACTACAACTACAACTACAACTACTACTCCTACTGCTACTGGTACTGCTAGTACTCTACTTCTCCTCTTATTAATACTGCTACTACTCAGCTGCAACAACTACTGCTACTACTACTGCAACTACTTCTGCTACAACGACTATTGCGGCTGCTACTACCACCAATACCACTAGTACAACTTCTACTGCTGCTGCTACTACTGCCGCTAGTGACAGTGCAACTACTGCTACAAATGCTGCTACCAGTACTACTACTATTGCCATAGCTACTAGTAATATTGCTGCTACTACTAGTACTACTACAACAACAACTACTACAATGCCTACCGTTGCAACTGCTACTACTACTACTTCTACTGCTCTTACTGCTATGACTACAACAACTACTACTAATACTACTACTACAACTAGTACAACTACAACAACTATTACTACTACTACTACTACGACTACAACTAATAGTACTGCTACTACTACTACCACCACTACAATTACTACTACTACAACAACAACTACTACTACTACTTCTACTATTTGTACTATAACTACAATTACTACTATTATTACAACTACTACTATTACAACAACTACTACTACTACTACTGCTACTGCTACTACTACTACTAAAAATGAATTCTACTTCTGATACTACTACTGCTACTTCCACCACTACAACTACCATTACTGTGACTACTATTGTTCTTGTCGCTACTTCTACTGCACTACTACTACTCTTGCTACTACTACTACTACCACAACTACCCCAACTACTAAACCAACTACTACTACTTCTACAGCTGCTACTACAGCTACTACTGCTATTATCGCCACTACTACTACTGCTACTTTTGCTACTACTACTACTACTACTATTACTACTACTACTACTACTAATACTGCCATTGCTACTACTGCTGCTATTGCTACTACTACTACTACTCTTGCTACTACTACTTTGACTACAACAACTACTACTACTATTTCTACAACAACAACTACTGCTACTACCACTACTGCTACTACTACTACTACTACCACTACTACTACTACTACTACTACTACTACTACTATTACTATTACTACTACTCTTGCTACAACTACTACTACTACTGCTGCTGCTGCTGCTGCTGCTACTACTACTACTACTACTTCTGCTAACACTACTACTAGTACTACTACTGCTGCTACTGGTACTACTACTACTACAACTAGTACTACTGCTACTGCTACTACTGATACTACAACTACTACTACTGCTCCTACTACTATCCTTATTGCTACTACTACTACTACTACTACAACTACTACTACTAATACTACCACTACTATTACTGCTACAATTACTACTAGTACAACTACTACTACTACAACCACCACTAATACTACTACTACTACTAGTACTGCTGCTGTTGCTGCTGCTACTACGACCACTGCTACTAATACCATGACTACTACTACTACAACAACAACAACTACTAATACTACTACTAGTCCATCTCCTACTACTACTACCACTGCTACTACTACTATTTCTATGACTACTATTACAACTTGTACTTCTCGAACTCCTACTCCAACTCCTACTTCTACTATTACTTCTACTACTACAAGTACTACTTCAACTACTACAAGTACTACTTCTACTACTACAATGACTACTACTATACCATATACTTCTACTACAGCTACTCCTACTACCATTAGTACTGCTACTACTACTACTATGACAACCACTACTACTGCTGCTGCTAATGCTAGTACTTTACTTCTCCTACCACTACTACTATTGCTAGTACTCCTACTACGACAACTACTACCACTACAACTGTAACAACTTCAGCTACTACTACAAATACCACTACTACTACTGCTCTTGCTTCTAGTACTACTGTTATTTCCACTACTGCTACTGCTACTCCTACTGCTACTACTACTACTATAGCTACTACTATTGCTATAGCAAATACTACAATTAAGGTTATGACTACTGCTGCTGCTACTACTGCTACTACTACTACTACTACTACCACTACTACAGCTACAGCTGCTACTACCACCACAACTAGTACAACTACAACAACAACTACTACTTCTGCAACTATTGCAACTACTTCTACTATGGTTACTACTAGTGCTACTACACCTACCACCACCACCACCACTACTACTACTGCTGCTGCTACTACTACAACAATTACTAGTACTACAATTACTATTACTACTAGTATCACTTATACTATTACTACTATTATTGCAATTATTATTACTACTACTATTACAACTTTACTAATACAAGAACTAGTACTTCTACTAGTACTATAATTAATACTGCTTCTGTTACTACTACTGCCACTTCTACAATGACAACTACCACTACTTGAACTACAATTATCGCTGCCGATACTTCTACTGTCGCTATTACAACTATTGCTACAACAACAGCTACTACTACTACTACTACCCCAACTACTAAAACAATTGCCACTACTTCTACTGTTGCTATTACTACTACTATTGCTAGAACAACAACTACTACTGCTACTACCCTTGCAGCTATTGCTACTATTGCTGCTACTATAACTACTCCTGTTACAACTACTTATACTACTACCACAACAACAACAACTACTACTACTACTAATACTACTCCTGCTGCTACTACCACAATGACTACTACTACTATTACTAATGCAATTACTACCACCACCACTACTACTACTACCACCACCACCACCACCACCACCAATACTACTTCTATTACAACAACTACTATTCCTACTACAACTATTACTATTACTACTACTACTTCTATTACTACTCCTACTACTTCTACTATTACTACTCCTAGTACAACTACCGCTACTATTGCTATTGCTGCTACCACTACTACTATTACTACTACTACTGTTGTTGCTGCTGCTACTACTTCTACTACTACTACTATTGCTGTTGCTGCTGCTACTACAACTACTGCTGCTATTTCTACTCCTAATCCTAAAAGAACTCCTACAATTACCTCAGCTACTAGTATTACTACTATAACTACTGCTCATATTTCTAGTATGGCTACCACTACTACAACTACAACTACTCCTGCTACTACTTCTGCAACCACTACAACAACAACAACAATAACTACTAATACTACTACTACTACTACTACTACTACTACTACTGCCGCTACTATTTTTGTTACTACCTCGACTTCTAATCCTAAAAGAACTCCTACAATTACCTCAGCTACTAGTATTACTACTATAACTACAGCTCATATTTTTAGTATGGCTACCACTACAACAACTACAACTACTGCTGCTACTACTTCTGCAACCACTACAACAACAACAACAATAACTACTAATACTAATACTACTACTACTACTACTACTACTACTACTGCCGCTACTATTTTTGTTACTACCTAGACTACTACTAATAAAGATACTACTACTACACTAATACTACAACTACCGCTACAAGCATTGCTACTACTCCAACAACTACTACTATTATTACTATGAATACTACCCCTAATACTACAACTAGAACAACTACTCCTACTATTACTACTACTACTACTACTACTACTACTACTACTACTTCTACTACTACAACTACTACTACTTTTACTACTACTACTAGTACTACTACTACTAGTACTACTACTTCTACTACCACTACTAGTACTACTACTACTAGTACTACTACTTCTACTACCACTACTTCTACTACTACTAGTACTCCTACTGCTACTACAACTACTCCTACTAATGTTACCACTACTACTACGACCACTATATCTTCTACTGCTACTATTGTTACAACTGCTACTACCACTCCTACTACTACCACTCCTACTACTGCTACTAATGCTACTTCAGCTACTACTGCTACTACTACTACTACTATTTCTGTTGGTACTACTTTTACTACTAATGCTAGTACTACTACTACTACTAAAACCAATGTGGCTACGGCTGCTGCTACTACTACTACTATGACTTCTCCACCTACTACGACTACTGCTACTACTACTACTACTATAACTTCTTCTAAAACTACTACAAATACTACAATAGCTACGTCTACAAATGCTACTACCATTGCAGCTACTACTACTAATACTGCTACTATTGCTCCTACTACTACTACTACTACTTCTACTACTTCTACTGCGGCAACTACTACTACTAGTACTCTTGCTACTACAACTACAACTACTACTATTATTTTTACTAATGATACTCTTGTTACTAGTGCGACTGCTACTGCTTCAGCTACTGCTACTTCACTTGTTACTCCTGCTACTATTGCTACTGCTCTTACAACAACAACAACTACTCCTAGTACTACTATTACAACTACTACTCCTAGCACTACGACTGCTGCTACTACTACATCTACAAATATCATGCTAACTACTACAACTACTGCTACTAGTACTCTCACTGCTGCTGCTACTACTACAACTACTACTCTTGCTTCTACTACTACTCCTACTGCTACTACTGATACTCCATCTACTGTGCTACTACTTCTACTTCTAATACTACTACCATTGTTGTTATGCCTACTACTACTACTTCTGTTCCTACTATTACTACTACTGCTACTGCTACTATTCCTGCTACTACTCCTATAGCTGCTACTCCTCCTACTACTACTACTACTCCTACTGCTACTTCTACTACTACTACCGTTGTTGTTATTCCTACTACTAGTACTATTTCTCCAACAATTACTATTACTAATACTATTACTAATTTTGCGACAACTATTGATGCTATTACAACTACTACTACTTATAATGCTACTACTACACTTCTGCTACTTCTTCAACTACTACTATGCATTGTACGACTGCTACTGCTTTTACCATAATTACTGCTACTACTGCGACTGCTACAACTACAGCTACTTTTGCAACTACTGCTAGTTCTACTACAACTAAAACAACTACTACTTCTTCAACTACTGCTACTCCAATTTCTACTGTGGCTACTGCAACTTTTACTTGCACTTCTACTACTACTTCTACTTCAACTACTACTACTACTACTACTACTACGACTACTACAACTATTACAAATACTACTGCTACTGTTGCCACTACTACTACTACTATAACTTCTCCAACTCCTAACACTACTGCAACTGCAACTACTGATACTGCAATGACTACTAATACTACTACCACTACTATTACAACTACTACTACTACTATAACTACTGCTATTACTACTACAACTACTGCTGCCATTACAACTACTACACTTACTACTACTACTACTACTACTACTAGTACTACTATCACTACAACTACAGCTACTAGTTCTACTACAACTACTACTGATACTAGTACTACTGCTACTACTGCTGCTGTTACTACTACTACTGCTGCTTTTACTAGTACTACTGCTACAACTGCTACTACTACGACTGCTACTGCTACTACTACTATTGCTATTGTTGCTACAACTACTACTACCATTAGTATTACTAATACTAGTACTACTACTATAACTACTACTACTCCTACTACGGCTACTACCACTACTACTTCTCCTACTACTACTACTACAACTACTACTGATGCTGCTGCAACCACTGCAACTGTTATTACTTCAACAGCTACTTCTCCAACTGCGACTACTAGTACAGTTGCTGCTACTATTGCTACTGCTACTACTGCCACTACAGCTACTACTACTATAACGACTTCAGCAACTACTAATACTACTACCACTACTGCTGTTATTACTAATACTACTACTACTTCTCCTACTATTATTACCACAACTACTACTATTGGTACTACTACTGCTGCTACTGCAACTAAGACTACTGCCGCTACTACTACTACTGCTACTAGTAGTATTACTACTACTACCACTCTTAATACTGCTACTACTACTACAACTACCAGTACTACTACTACAAGTTCTATTAATAGTGCACTACTACTACCACTGCGACTACAGTAACTACTACTACTGCTGCTACAACTACTTTGACTGCCACTACAACTACTACTGCTACTATTACTACTTCTACTGCTGCAACTACTGCTACTGTTGCTACAATAACAACAACAACAACAACAACTACTACTACTGCTACTACTACAGCCACTACTGCTATCCCTAATTTGAGTACCACTAAAATTACTGCTGCTACAACTACTACTTCTACTACTGTTACTACTACTATGACTATTGCCACAATAACAACAACAACTACTACAACTACTACTACCACTACTACGAGTACAACTACTGCTACAGCTACTACCACAACAACTGCTACTAGTGCTGCTACTACTACTACTACTACAACTACAACTACTACCACTGCTACTATGAATATTACTACTAGAACTTCTACTACTTTTGGTACTACTTCTACTTCTCCTAGTACTATTACTACTACTACCACCTCTGCTACTGCTGCAACTGCTACTCCTACTCATACTATTGTTGCTACTACTACCACTGCTACTACTAGTATTGCTACTACAACTATTAATACTACTGATACTACTGCTAGTACTACTACTTCTTCTGCTACAACTATTACTGCTGCTACTACTGCTGCTGCTACTGCTACTACTACGACTGCTACTACTGCTACTTCAGCTATTGCAGCTACCGGTACTACTACTAGTGTGATACTTTTGCTACTAATGCTACTACTTTTATAGCTACTACTGCTACTGATGATACAACTACTGTGACTACCTCTACTACTGATATAACTACTACTACTGCTACAATGACAGCTACTACTACTACTACTACCACGATTACTACTAAACTGTAAATTGTTTTACTCCTACCAATACTACTGCTACTACTACTAATACTACCACTTCTCCTACTACCACTACTACAACTACTACAAGAGTTACTACTACTATTGCTGCTGATAATACTACTTGTACTTCTACTAATATTGCTACTATTGTGACTATTGCTACTAATACTGTGGTGACAACTATTATCACTTCAGTTACTACTGTTGCTACTACTACTGCTGCTACCTGCTGCTGCTACTACAACGCTACTACTACTCCTCCTCCTACTACTATTACTAATACTAGTACTACTACTAACATTATTACTACTACTAGTACTACTACTCCAACTACTACTACTGCTACTAAAATTACCGCTATAGCTACTTGTACTACTGCTCCTACTAGTACTACTACAACTATTACTACTACTAATACTACCACTACTCCTAGTTCTGCTACTAATACCTACTACTACAACTAATACTACTACAACTGATACTACAATGATTAATACTACAACTACTACTGCTACCACTTATGCTACTGCTATTGCGACTGCTACCACAACTGCTAAAATACTACTGCCACTACTAGTTCTCCTAATGCAACTACAGGTACTACTACGACTACTACTACTACTTCTCCTACTGCAACTACAGGTACGACTACTACTACGACAACAGCTAGAGCTGCTACTACTACTACTGCTACAACGACTAATGCAACTGCTACTACTATTGCTACTACTGTGACTACTACTAGCACTAGTACTGCTACGACAATACTACAACAACTACTACTGCTACAATTGCCATAGCTACTGCTACTTCTATTGCATGTACTACTACTAGTATGCTACTTCTACTAAAACTATTACTACTACTACAACAACTGCTCCTGCTACTACTGCTTCTACTGCTACAGATAGTATTACTATTTCTACTACAATTGCTACTTTTGCTACTACTGCTAGTACTAGTGTTACTACTAAAACTACTACTGTTGTTGTTGCTGCCACTACTTCTGCTACAACAACAATGACTAATACTATTTCTAAGATAACAACTACTGCTACTTCTTCTACAACTTTTACTACTATTGCTAATGTAGTTGCCACTGCTACTAATATTGCTATTGCTCTATATCCCCTACAACCACTACAATTGCTATTACAACTATACCTACTAGACTACTACTGTTTCTACTACTACTACTATAACTACGATAACTGCTACTACTACTATAACCACAACAACTACTACTATTTCTACTATTACTGCACTTCTAATACTGCAATTGCTATGAGTAGTATTATAAATTCTAATTCAATAGAAGCTATTGCAACTACCATGATTACTAATTCTACTACTACTACTACTACTACTACTACTACAACAACAACAACAACGAAAATTGTTGCTACTATTGCTACTACTACTAGGGCTACTACTCCTAATACTGCAACTACTACAACTACCACTACTGTTACTATTACTAGGACTACTACTACTACTATTACCACTTCAACTACAACTTCTACTATTACTACTACTATTACTACTACCATTGCCGTGGCTGCTACTTCTACTGCTAATACTACTACTGCTGCTGCAACTACTACAACTATTACCGGTACTACAAATATCATTGCTAGCTCTACTTCTACTGCTACTACTATTGCTACAACTACTACTAATACTACTACTACTACTACTACTACTACTGCTGCTGCGAATACTATTACTACTACAAAAGCTAATGGTGCTACTACAATAATTGCAGTGCAATAGATACCATTGCTACTACTATTGCTTTCGCTACTACAATAGCTACAACTACTTCTATGGCTGCTGCTGGTAAAACTGCTACTACAACTATGACAACTACTACAAATTCTACGACTGCTATTACTACTGTTGCTACTACTACTACCACTAAAACTACTCCTACGCCTAATACTAAAGCTACTACTATTACTACTACCACTGCTGCTACTCCAAATACTACTATTACGACTACCACTATGAATGCAACTTCTACTACTACTATTGCAGCTTCTATTACAGCTACTTATGCTACTACTATCACTGCTACTACTACTACTTCTACTTCTACTGCTACTGCAACTGCTGCTACTGCTGCCACTACTACCACGACTGCTACTATTACTATTACATCTACTAGTACCCCTACTACTAGTACTATTACTTCTAGCACAACTACTACTACTACTAGTACTAGTACTACTGCTAAAATAGCCATTACTACTACTACTACAACAACAGCTACTACTAATACTACTACCACTACGATCGCTACTGCCGCAGCTACTACTACTACTAATACTACTATTGCAGCTTGTACTACTACTACTACTTCTACAACTACTACTACAGTTGCTGCTACTACTACCACCATTGTAACTACTAGTACTTCTACTACTTTTGCTACTAGTACTTCTACTACTACTGCTGCTACTTCTTATGCTACTACTACTCCAGCTCCTACTACTACTACTAATGCTACTACTACTACTACCGCTACTCCTAGTGCTACTACTACTACTAGTGCTTCTACTACTAATTCTACTACTACAACTACTACAACTACTGGTACTACAACTACTGCTGCTGCTGCTAGTACTACTACTACTACTACTACTTCAACTAGTACTACTACTATGACTACAACTATTACTACTACTATTGCTGCTACAACTGCTACTACTACTACTACTACTACTATGTTGTTGTTGCTGTTACAACTACTACTACTACAACAACTGCCACTACTATTACTATTCCTGCATCTACTACTACTACTACTACTACGACTAATACTGCTGTTGCTACTACTTCTGCTACTGCAATTACAAGCACCACTGCTACTACAATACTACTACTACCATTACTGTCATTACTAATACTACTACTTCTACTCCTATAACCAATTCTGCTACTACAAGTACTAGTACTGTTACTAATGCTCCAAATGCTACTACTACTACTACTACTATTACTACTATTATTACTACTAGTACTACTATTACCATTACTGCTGCTGCTGCTACAACTGCTGCAACTACTACTACTACTACAACAAGTACTCCTACTACTAGTATTGATCCAACTACAACCACAACAACCACTACTATTACTATTGCTATCGCTACTAATACTATTACCACGACTTCTACTACTGCTACAGCAGCCACTACTCCCTTCTGCTCCCGCTACTACTAATACTAATACTACTACTGCTACTACTACAACTACTTCTCCAACTACTACTACTACTTCTACTACGATGGCTACTACAACTACTGCTGCTACTACTACTACTACTACAACCGCTATGATAACTACTGCTACATCCCCAACTACTAAAACTACTACTACTATTTCCAGTGCTGTTATTCCTATTGCTATTATCACTACTACTACTAGTACTGCAATTGCTGCGACTGCAACTACTACTACTTCCACTACTACTGCACCTGCTGCTACTACAACTAATGCTAATACTATAATAACTACCACAACTATTATTTCTACTACTACTACTTTTACTACTACTACAACTACAACTGCTACTACTACTGTTACAACTGCTACTGCTACTACTACTGCTGCTGCTACTTTTCCAACTTCTACCACACTACTACTCCTACAACTGTTACTATTATTGTTACTACTACAACAACTACTACTACTACAACTGCTACTACTACTACTACTACTACTACTACTACTTCTACTACAGCTGCGACTACTACTACTATCACAACTACTAGTAATATGACTACTACTAGTCCTACTACTACTATAGCTACTACTACAACTACTACTACAATTGCTCCTTCTACTATTACTATTGCCACTACTTGTTCTACTACTATCGCTATTACTACTACTTCTACTACTGCTGCTGTTGCTCCTTCTACAACTGCTGCTACAACTGATACTATTGCTACCACTACTACTGCTGCTGCTACTACTATTACTACTACTACGACTGCTACTACTGGTATTACTACTACTAATACTACTCCTGCTACTACTACTACGACTACAGCAACTACACCTACTACTACAACTACTAAAAGTACTTCTACAACAACTACTACTACAGTTGTTGCTATCACTACTACTACTCTTACTTCTCAAAGCACTACTACTCCGGTTACTACTACTACAACTACTACTTATGATACTGCTACTCCTACTACTACACCAACAACTATAGCTATTACAACAACTACTACTACAAGTACTGCTGCCTCCACAGCTATTATTACGATTACGGCTAATATTATTACTACGGCTACTACATTTGTTGCTCCTACTGCTACCACCACTACTACTACTACTACATCTGCTACTTCTTCAACAACAACTACTACTACTACTAATACTAACGGTACTGTCTCTACTACTACTACTACTGTTACCATAGCAACTACTACTACCATAGCTACTACTACTTCTACTACTACTACTACTTCTATCACTACTACTACTAAGGCTACTACGACTGCGACTACCACTACAACTACTACTGCTACAACTACCACTGCTACTACTGCTACTACTACAACAACTACGACAACTGCTACTATCGCTACTCCTACTACTACTACTATGAATGTTGCTACTCCTACTACTACTACTACTATTACGGCTATTACTACTACTACTGCTGCTACAGTTGCTACAACTACTACTACTACTGTTACAACTACAACTGCTATGACTACTACTACTGCTGCTACAACAACAACAACAACAACAACTACTACTACTACTACTACTACTACTGCTGCTGCTGCTGCTGCTACTGCTGCTGCCACGGCTTCTACTGTCACTACTGCTCCTACTACTACCACTACTACTACTACTACTTCTATGATTACTACTACTAGTACTCCTATTCCCAATACTGCTAAAACTATTACAACAACTTCTACTACTTTACCCACAACTACTACTGCTCCAACTACTACAATTCCTATACTATTGTTAACGGTAATACTACAACTACTTCTACTACTATCACTGCCACTACGGCTACGACTGCCACTACTGCTACAACTATTACTACTGCTGCCACTACTGCCACCATTGCTACAACTACTATACTACTACTGGTACAACTGCAACTATTAACGCAACTACTATTGCTACGACTAATGCTACAAATACTTCTGCTGCTACTACTGATACTACTACTACTCCGACTCCAACTCCTACTTCAACTCGTACTAATACGACTACTACGACAACAACGACAACAATAACAACAATAACTACTACTACCACTACTAATATTACTACCACAACAACTACGACTACTAATACTACTCCAAGTACTACTACTCCTACTACTACTCCTACTCACTCTTATTATTTTGACTACTACTACTACTACCACTACTACTACTACTATTGCTGCTATTGCCACTACTGCTACTACCACTACTACTACTACTACTACTACTACTATTACTACGACAACTACTACTACTACTACTAGTCCTATTCATACTCCTATAACTACTCGTATGACCATAACTCTACAGCTACTGCTACTGCTACTACTACAAATACAACTGCTACTACTACTACTACTACTACAACTATTACTACTACTACTAGTACTACTATTACTACTAGTACTACTACTACTACTAGTTACTACTACCACAACTAATCCTACTCCAACTCCTATGACAACTGCTACTCCTACTACTATAACTACTACCCCTACTCCAAATACCACTACACCTACTACTACTCCTACTCGAACTCCTACAGCAACTACTAATACTACTACTACTGCTACTACTACAACTACTCAAATTATAAGTACAACTACTCCAGCTACTACTACTGCTACTACAAGTACTCCTAGTCCGACTACTAATCCCGTAATTTCTTCTACTACTACTACTACTCCTACTCCAACTCTTACTACTACTTCTACACCTATTACTACTGCTACCACTACTACTAATACTACTACTACACTACTACTACTACAACAACAACTAGAACTACTATGGCTACTACTACTACCACTACTACTACATCTACTACTAATACTACTACTACTACTACTACTACTACTACTACTACTACTACTACTACTATTACCGCTAGTACTACTAATATTACTACTACTACTATTACTACTATTACTACTCATACCGTTATAGCTACTACTAGTACCACTACTACTCCTATTAATACCACTACAACTACCGGTACTACAAGTACCACTACTACTATTACTACTACGACTACTTCAACTATAAGTACAACTGCTACTGCTGCTGCTACTACTACTACTAATACTCCTATTCCAACTACTACTACTACTACTACTACTATTACTATTACTATTACTACTACAACTACTACTACTATTACTTCTAATGCTACTTTTACTACTACTACTACTACTACTACTACTACTACTACTAGTTGTTGTACTTGTACTAGTAGTACTACTACTACAACAACTCCTCCTTCTACTACTATTACCTCTACTACTACTACTACTACTACTACTACAATAACTTCTGCTGATGCTGCGGCTGCTACTACTACTACTAATCCTAATACCCCTACCACTACTCCTTCTATAACTACTATTGCTATTAATACTATTCTTACTATTACTACTACTACTCGTACCACTACTACTAGTCCTAAAACTCCAATTACCGGTACGACTTCTACTGCTGCCGCAATTATTACTACTGCTATTACCACTCCTACTTCTACTACTAAAACTAATATTACTGCTACTACTATTGCAACCACTACTAGAATTACAGCTCCTACTGCTACCACTAATCTACAACTACTACTCTACTACTACAACTACTACATCTACCACTACTGTTACTACTGGTACTGCTGCTGCTGTTCCTACAATTGTTGCTACTACTACAACTATTTCTACTGCTACTATTTCAGCAATGTCTAATACTATTACTAACACTACTGCTGCTACTACTACTATTGCTGTTGCAGCTAGTACTACTACTACTGCTATGGCACTTGCAGGTACTACTACTACAGCTACAACTATGGCAACTTGCACGACTACTACATGTACTACTGCTGCTTCTGTTAATATTGCCACTACTATTGTTACAACAACTATAACTACTATTACTACTCCTACTGCCGCTGCTACTACTACTACTACAACTGCTATTACTACGGCTACTAATACTATTGTTGCTACTACCACAACTACGGCTGCCACTATTGTTGTTGTTGCTACTACTACTACCACTACTACAACTATTACTATAATAACTACTACTTCTACAACCACTGCTACCATTACAAATACAACTACTATTACAACTGTTACCACTACTACTACTACAACTAATACTACTGCTATTACTCCCACTTCCCCTGCTACTACTACTGCTTCTACTACTACTACTACTATTACAACTACAAATACCACTACTACTACTACTGCTGCTGCTGCTGCTAATGCTACTACTACTACTACTAATACTATACTACTACTAGTGCTACAACTACAACAACAACAACAACTACTACACCGACTACTATTGCTACAACAACAACCACCACCACTACTACTACTAGGACTACAACTAGAACTACTACTACTACCACCACCACCACCACTGCCACTGCCCCTGCTACTTCTACCACTTCTACTACTACTACTACAACTACAACTACTAATAGCACTACT
The DNA here is from genome assembly GCA_005019695.1 of Trichopus zeylanicus subsp. travancoricus. Lineage (NCBI taxonomy): Eukaryota > Viridiplantae > Streptophyta > Magnoliopsida > Dioscoreales > Dioscoreaceae > Trichopus > Trichopus zeylanicus. Next base: position 47,550 of record RXID01022572.1, read on the forward strand.
ACTACTACTACAACTACTACTACAACAACAACAACAACTACTACTACTACTACTACAACTACAATAACTATTACCAATACTACTGCTATTACTATTGTAAATACAAATACTAATATTACTATAATTGCTACTCCTATTACTACTACTACTGCTATGAGCACAACTACTACATCTGCTACTGTTATTACTACCACTTTTGCTACTGCTACTACCCATACAGCTACTCCTACTGCTACAACCACTACTACTAATATTACTATGACCACAACTACTACACTGACTGCTACTGCTACAACAACTACTATTGCTATTACTATTACCACTACTACTACTAATACAACAACTAGGACTACTACTACTACTACTGCCGCTAATATTTCTGCCGCTACTACTACAACAACTACTACTTCTACTACTGCTACAACTACAACAACTCCTCATCCTACTCCTACTACTACTCCTGCTACTACTACTACTACGACCCCTACAACTACTACTGCTACTGCTACTGTTGCTGTTGCTGTTGCTACTACTACCACAACAACAACAACAACAACTACTACTGTTATTACCACTACTGCTACTATAACTACTTAAACAAGAACCAATACTACTTCTACTACAACGACTACTACTATTCCTACACCTACTCTTATGACTACTACTTCTACTACTCCTACTACTACTATTCCTAGTACTACTACTACTACTGCTACTACTACACCTACTCCATCTTGTACAACAACAACAACAACTACTACTACTACTACAACTGCTACTACAATAAATAATACTAATTTTACTACTACCGCTGCTATTGCTACTACTACTAAAATTACTATTACTACTACACTACTACTACTACTACTACTAGTACTACAATAACTATTACCAATACTACTACTATTACTGCTACAACTACAAATTCTAATATTACTACTACTGCTACTCCTACTACTACTACTATTGCTACTTTATAATGCTACTACTAAAACTATTACTATTCCTACCACTACTATTACTTCTCCTACTAGTACTACTGCTATTGTTGCCGCTACTACTGATGCTACTGCTAATACTACCACTACAGGAACTGCTACTAATGTTGCTGCCACTGCTAATTCGGCTGCTACAGCCACTACTGCTACTATTACAACTGTTGCTACTACTACTACTACTAGTACTTCTGCTGCTACTACTACTACTAATGGTTCCACTACATCTACTGCTACTACTACCGCTTCTCCTACTACTTCTACTACAGTTACTATTATTGTGACTGTTCCCATGGCTAATACTACTACAGCTACTACTATTTCTACTACTACTGCTACTGCTACTGCTTCTGCTACTACTACTACGATAGCTACTACTACTACTACCCCGACTACTACTTCTACTCCTACAATAACAACTACCACAACTATAGGTACTACTACTACGACTATTACTTCTCCTACCACTACTACTACAGCTACAAATACCAATATGACTACTTCTGCTACTACAACTTCTAAGACTACTACTAATGCTCCTCCTGCTGCTACTACTACTAATACAACTACAGCTTCTACTACTTCTACTACCGCTACTGCTACCACTACTACTACTACTACTATAACAACAACAACTACAACAACAACTACTACTACTACAGCCATTGTAACTACTGATATTATTGCTACTACCAGTACTGATGCTACTGCTACTACTACTATTAATGCTACCACTACTACTGCTACTACAGCTACTACGACTACTGCTGCTCCAATTATTATTATTGCTATTATTACAACTACCGATACTATTGCTGCTACTGCTCTTGCTACTACTACTGCTGTTACTCCTACTAGTACTACTGTTGCCACTACTATTACCGCTATAACTAATATACTACCACTACTACTATTACTATTACTACTTCTAGTGCTACTGCAACTACTACTACTATTACTTCTACTAAAGCTACTACTACTACGGGTACTACATTTGCTACTACTACTAACACCTAGCTGCTGCTGCAACAACTGCAACTACAACTAATACAGCTACTACTACCACCCACTACTACTGATACTACTACTGCTATAACTACTACTGCTACTATAAGTGCCACTACTACGGCTACTACTATTGCTACTACTATAAAAACTACTATTACTATTACTACTACTACGAATACTACTTTTGCTGCTATTGGTACTATTATTACTACTACTACTATTGCTACTACTATTACTACCACTACTACTACTTCTCCTACTACTACTAGTACTGTTGCTACAGCTTTTACTACTGCTACTACTACTACAGCTACTCCTACTACTACTACTACAACAACTACTACTACAACTGCTACTACTACAATTATTGTTACTGCTACTATTAATGCTACTGCTACTACTACCTCTGATGCCACTGCTACTACTACTTCTCATGCTATTGCTGCCACTTCTACTATTGATACTATGACTGCTATTCCTACAAATACCACTGCTGCAACTACTACTACTTCTACAACTAGCGTTACTACTACAACTACTTCTTCTACTGTTACTTCTACGCCAAATACTACAACTATGATTATTGCTACTTCTACTACTACTACTATAACTACTACTACTGCTACTACTAATGCTACTATTGCGGCTAATACTGCTACTACTACTGCTGCTGCTACTGCTACTGCTACTGTTGCTACTATACTACTACTACAACTACATCTCCTACTACTGCTACTACTACTGCAGCTACTGCTACTGATACCACTACTACTGGAAGTACTGCTATTGTTGCTGCTACTGCTATGGCTGCTACTACGACGACTACTGTTGCTTCTACAAGTACTACTACGACTACTACCATTGCTACAGCTACTACTAATGTTGCCACTACATCTACTCCTACTGCAGCTACTTCTCCTACAAGTTCTACTACTATTAATACAATTGCTACTACTGCTACAGCTACTACTAGTACTAGTACTACTTCTACTTCTATTATGAATGTTACTACTACGACTATTGCTACTATTTCTGCTTCAGCAACATCTACCATTGTTGCTACTACGGTAGCTACTACTACTGTGGCTACTACTTCTACTACTTTTGCTACGAAAATGACTATTACTACTACCCCGATTACTTAAACTACTACCACTACTTTGACTACTTCTATAAATGGTACTACTACTTTTATCTCTACTACTACTACTGCTACTACTATTACTATTTCAGCTATTGCAACTACTGCTACTACTGCCCATGCTGCTATGGCTATATTGCTACTACTACAACTATTACTACTATTTCTGCTACTACTACTTTTACTACTACTACTACTACCACCACTAATACTGCTACTACTACTCCTTCTACTGCAGTGACTATTGCTACTACTACTGTTACTTCTCCTACTTCTACGACTACTGCTACTACCATAACTATTGTTACTATTGCTATTACTACAACTAATACTACTACTACTGCTGCTACTACCACATCAACTACTAGTACATCTAGCGCCACAGCTACTCCTACTACTGCTACTACTACTAATACTACAACAACTGCTGCTGCTACTACTACTACCGCTTCTCTACTACAATTACTATTGCTTCTATTTCTTCAACTCGTATCGCTACCATCAATACTACTCCTCCTCCTCCTCCTCCTACTATTATTTTTACTGATGATCTACTGCTATTGCTACTACTACTACACCTGCAATAGCTACTGCAACTGCTACTGCACATGCTCCTTGTACTACTGCTACTATTAATACAACAATTACAAATACTGCGGCTACTACTATTGCAGTTAATACTTCTGCTACTACTACCGCTACTATTACTCCTACTACTATTACTTCTACTACTACTACAGCTGCTAAACTACTACAACAACAACTACTACTACTACTACTACTACTTCTACTACCACTACGACTACTACTACTACTCCTACTACTACTTCTGCTACTACTGCTGCTACTGCTCCTACTACTACTACTACTACTACTACTACTACTAGTATTACTACTACTACTACTACTAAAACTACGACACTATTTCCTCGACTACTACTACTAGTACTACTACTACAACAACAATTAATTCCATCGCTACTGCTACATGGTCTGTTATCACTACTATTGCTGCTACTGCTACTAGTAGAACTACTACTACCTTTGCAACTACTGCTACTTCTGCAACTACTGCTACTACTACTACTATTAGTACAATAAAAAATACAACAACTGCTATTACTATTCCTACCATCTCTTCCATGACTACTACAACTAATACTTCTACTACTACTACTATTTCTACTATTATTGCTATTACTACTACTACTACTATTGCCACTAATGCTACAACAACAACAATAACAACAACAACAACAACAACAACAACTACTACTACTACTAAAAGAAATACTACAACAATTACTACTGATACGAATGCTACTACTGCTATTATTGCTAGTACTACAACTGCTACTGCTACAACTTCTGCTACTATAACTACTACTACTACTACTACTACTACTACTACTGCTACTGCAGTTTCTACTATTACTACTAATACTACTACTACTACCACTGTGACTGTTGCTAGTATTGGAACTACTACTGCTATATCTCCATCTATTATGACTACTACTACTACTCCTCCTCCACCTCCTACTACCGCTACAACAACAACAACAACAACTACTACTACTACTACTATTACTACTACTATTACTACTGCAATTGCTACTACAGCAAGCTCTCGTGCTGTTACTACTACTAATTCAACTTCTACAAATACTTTTACTACTGCTTCTGCTACTAAAACTACTGGTACTAGTACAATAACTGCTGTTGCTATTACTACTACTATTACCACTCCTACTACTACAGCTATAGCTACTACTACAAGTACTCTTGCTTCTAATACTACTACTTCAACTACTGCTCCAGCAACTGCTACTCCTACTACTACTGTGACTGCTCCTACTACTACTACTACTCCTCCTCCTCCAACTACTACTGCTTCTGCTACTACTATGACTGCTCCTGCTACAACTTCTACTAATACCGCTCCAACTACTACTTGCATTGCTACTAGAACTCCCACTACTACTGTTACTACGACAACAAGTACTACTGCTCCTACTACCATGACTACCACTACCATTGCTATTGCAGCTCCTACTACAACTACTACTACTTCAACTGCTACTACTGATACTCTAACCACTAAAGCAACTTCTACTACTACTGCTACTACTGCTACTGTTAATCCTACTACTACAACTATTGCTACTGCTGCTGCTACTACTACAGCTTCTGCTACTACATCTACTGCTGATACTACAACTATTCTACTATAGCTGCTACTATTTATGCACCGACTACTACTTCTACTACAACTGCTAATGCTGGAACTTCTGCTACTACTACTAGTACAATGGATGGTACGACTGCTACAACTGCTACAACTACTACTTTTGCTACAACTACTGCTACTACTGCAGATACTACGATTACTGCAACAACTGCTACTAATGCTACTACTACAACTATGGCAAGTTATGCTACAATTGCTACTTCTACTACAACTAGAACTACTGCTATTGCTTCTACTCCTACTTCTCCTACTTCGACCATAGCATGCACTACGGCTACTTCCACTACTGCTACGGCTACTACTAATACAACTGCTACTACTACAACTGCAACTATTACTACTTCTGCCACAAGTACTACTTCTAATACCACTTCTCCTACTACAACAAATACTACTACTACTACCACAACTACTACTGCTACTGCTACTGTTACTACAAATAATACTACTACTGTTACAACAATGACAACAACAACAACAATAACTACTACTACTACTACAACTACTACTACAACTAATACTACTACTACTACCACTACTAATACTACTACTACTACTACTACTAGTACTAGTACTACTACTACAACTACCACTAATACTAGTACTACCGCTACTGGTACTACTATGGTTACTACTACTACAGCAACAAAAATTACTGCAACTATCAATACTACTGCTACTACTACTATTACTACTACGACTACCGCTACTAGTACTACTATGGCCACTACTACTAGTACTACTACGGCAACTTATATTACTATGGCTACTTCAACTACTACTACTGCTTCTATTACTACTTCTGCTACTACTACCACTACCATTACTACTGCTACTCCTAGTACTGCTACAACAACTACTACTATTGTGGCTACTAATACTACCGCTACAACTACCATCATGACCACTTCTTCAGCTACTACTAGTACTGCAACTGCTACTACTATTACAACACCTGCTACTACTACTACTGCTGCTACTGCTACTATTACTACAGCCACAATTACCACAACAACTACGACAACCACTACGACTACTACGACTACTGCTACACTAGTACTACTGTTGTTATTGCCGCTAGTTCTAATCCTACTACTACTATTACTACTACTATAATTACTACTACTACCACCACTACTATAATTGTTGTTGCTACTACTATAATTGCTACTACTACTAATACTACTACAATTGCTGCTACTGCTACTAGTACTACTACTACCACAATTACTGCTACTACTACTATAAAAACAACAACTACTACTACTTCTACTGATACTGCTACTACTTTTCGTACAACAACAAATACTAATACTACGACTTCCTCCAACAACTACTAATGGTGCTGCTGCTACAACTACTGCTATTGCTACTACTGTTACTACTACTAATACTATTTCTAGTACTACTACTAGTACTGCTAATACCACTACTACTGCTACTACGGTATAGCTTCTACTGCAACTATTACAAGTACTACTGCAACTACTACTATTACTATTGCTGCTACTACTGCTACTATAGCTACTAATACTAATATTACTTCTACTGAAACCTATACTACTACTACTATTGCCACTACTACTACTACTTCTTCTACATCTACTACTAGTACTACTGCTACTACTTCTACTACCAATATTACTGCTGCTACTACGACTACAACAACAACTACTACTTATGCAGCTGTTGCTACTACTAGTACTACAAGTACTACTGCTACGATAACTATGACTACTGCTACTTCTAGTAATACTACTCTCGCCACTAATGCTGTAGCTTCTACTACTACTACAACTACTACTACTTCTGCTACTGTTGCAGTTGCTACTACTACTACTACTACTGCGACTGCTACTACTGCTTCGATTGCTACTATTACCGCTACTGATACTACTGCTGCTGCTTCAACTACTACTTCCACTGCTTCTACTACTACTTCTGCTGATGCTACTCTTGGTACTACGGCTACAACTTCTACTACTACTATTACTATTACTAATATTATTGCTGTTGCTACTACTGCTATTGCGACAACTGCTACAATTGCTACAACGGCTACTAGTACTATTATCACTGCTACAATTGCTAGTACAAGGGCAACTAGTATAGCTGCTACTGCTATTGTTGCTACAACTTCTACTACTGATGCTACAACTGCTACAACAACAACAACTGCTACTACTATTTCTGCTACTACTACTACTACTTCTACAACTACAACTGCAAATGCTACTACTACTACTACTATTACTACTATGGCTACTAATACAACAACTATTACTACTATAGCTATTACTACTACTATTTCTACTAGTACATCTATTCTTGATACAGCTACTACTACTAATGCTGCTGTTGTTGTTACTACTACTACAACAACAACTACTACTACCACTACTAATACTACTACTACTAATGTTGTTGCTGCTGCAACAACTACTACTCCCACAACTGCTCCTACTATAACTACTATTGCTACTTGTATTTCAGCTACTACTACTATACGGTTGCAACTACTACAACTACTAGTACTACTACTAGTACTTCTGCTATTACTACTACTACTTCTGTTGCTACTACTATTTCTACAAGTACATCTGCTGTTGTTATTGCTACTACTACTGCTACTACTGTTGTTGCTGCTGCTACAGCTACAACAACAACTACTGCTGCTGCTGCTGCTACAGCTACAACAACAACTGCTGCTACTACTGTTGCTGCTGCTCTGCTGTTGCTGGTTCCACTAATCCTACTCTTCCTACTGCTGCTACAACAACTACTACTACTGTTGTTGCTGCTGCTACAACTACTACTCTTAGAACTTCTCCTACTACAACTACTATTGATATGTGTATTACAACAACTACTACTCTTAGAACTTCTCCTACTACAAGTACTATTGCTACGTGTATTACGACAACTACTACTACAACTGCTGCAACTACTACTACTAGTACTACTATTGCTTCAACTACTATAGCTACTACGATTACTACTTCTGCTACAACTACAACTTGCCCTACTACTACTGCTACTACTGCTACTGTTGCTGCTGCTACTACTACAACTACTACTCTTACAATTCCTCATACTATAACTACTGTTGCTACTTATATTACTGCTACTACTAATACTACTGCTTCAACTACTACTACTTCTAGTACTACAGCTACTACTTTTTCTACTACTACTACCTCTACCACTACTGCAACTAATGCTACTACTACTACAACAACTACAACTACTACCACTGCTACAGTTGCTGCAACTACTACTACCTTTGCTTCTACTACTATTACTGCTGCTACTGTTGCTAGTATTACTACTACTACTACTGCTGCTATTACTACTACTGCTACAACTGCTACAACTACGACTATTGTTGTTGCTAGCACTCCTAATAATACGGCTAATATCACCATGACTACTACTACAATAACTACTTCTAACACTACTACTACTCCTCCTCCTACTACTACTACCACCACTGCTACTACTACTATTGCTACAAGTACTATTATTATTACAACTACCCCAACTCCTGCTCCTACAAATACTCTTACTATTACCTCTACTTCTACCACTACTACTACAACTACTATAACAACAACTACTATAGCTACTACGACTACTGCTAGTCATACTACCTTTACTATTGTTACTACTACTAATACAACAATAACTACTACTGCTACAACCTTTGCTAGTACTGTACCTCTCCAACTATTAAAACTACCGCTAATACTGCCGCTGTAAGAACTACTGCTACTACGACTGCAACAGCTTCCGCAACTACGACTATTGCTGCTACTGCTACTATAAATACCCCCACTACTACTACTACTATTACTGCTCTTACTGTATCTAGAACTACTGCTACTACCACTATTGCTAATGCTGCTGCTAATGCTACTCCTACTACTACTATAGCTACTACTACTACAACTACTATTACTATTGTTACTACTAGTACTGTTACTACTACTACTACTGTTGCTGCTGCTGTTGCTACTATTAGTACTAGAACTACTACTACTACTAGTACTACAACTACTACAATTATTACTACTACTACTACTACAATTAATTCTCCTTCTGTTACAACTACTGCTACTTCTACTAAGACTACTACCACTACTATGACTATTGTTGTTGTTCCCGCTACTTCTACTACCACTACAATAACTCTTGCTACAACTATTACTACAACTACTACTATGCCAACTACTAAAACAACTACTACTACTTATACTACTGCAACTGGTTCTACTACTGCTATTATCGCTATTACTTCTACGGCTAATAGTAGTAGTAGTAGTAGTTCTAGTAGTAGTAGCAGTAGTAGCTATTATCGCTATTATTCTAGTAGTAGTAGTTCTAGTAGTAGTAGCAGTAGTAGCTATTAGCAGTAGTAGCAGTAGTAGTAGTAGTAGTAGCAGTAGTAGTAGTAGAACTATTATCGCTATTACTGCTATAAGGGCTGCAACTGGTTCTACTACTGCTGCTACTACAACTTCTACTACTACTGTTACAGCCCTTATAGCTACTACTACTATTGCTACTACTACTACTTCTGCTGCTACTACTACTACTTCAACTACAACTAGTACCACTATTACTACTATTACTAATACTACTACTGCTGCTGCTGCTGCTACTATTACAGCTACTACTATTACTACTGTTACTAATTCTACTACTACCACTACGGCAACTACTATTACTACTACAACTACTGCAACTAATCCTACTACTACTACAACTACTACTACTGCTACTAATACAACTACTGCTGCTACTACTACTACTACTAGTAGTACTACTACTAGTACTACTACTACTACTAATACGACTAGTGCTACTGTTGCTACTACTACTACTACTACGATGGTGGCGACTACTACTACTACTACTAGTACTATTGCTACTCTTCCTCCTCCTCCTACTACTACTACCACTGCTGCTACTATTATTGCTACAACTACTACTTCTACTAGCACTCCAACTCCTACTCCTACTACGATTTCTACTACTACTCCTCCTATTACTTCTACTACTACAACTACTGCTACAACCGCAACTACAACTACTACTATAGCTACAACCACTACTACTACTCCTTCTACCATTACTACTGCTACAACTACAACTACAACTACTACTACTATTGCTACGGGTACTGCTAGTACTCTACTTCTCCTGCTAATACTACTACTGCTACTATAGCTGCAACAACTACTACTTCTGCTGCTGCAACTACTTCTGCTACAATGACTATTGCGGCTGCTACTACCACCAATACCACTGGTACAACTTCCACTGCTGCTGCTACTACTGCAGCTAGCGCTAGTGCAACTGCTGCTACAACTGTTGCTACCACTACCACTATTGCTACCAAAGCTACTAGTAATATTTCTGCTACAACTAGTACTACTACAACAACTACTACTACAATGCCTACCGTTGCAACTGCTACTACTACTACTTCTACACCTCTTATTGCTATGACAACAACAACTACTACTAATACTACTACTACAATTAGTACAACTACAACACTATTACTATTACTACTACTACGACTACAACTAATAGTACTACTACTACTATTACCACCACTACTACTACTACTACAACAACAACTACTACTACTACTACTTCTACTATTAGTACTATAACTACTGTTACTACTATTATTACAACTACTACGACAACTATTACTACTACTACTATTACAACAACAACAACTACTACTACTACTTCTACTACTACTACTAAAAATGAATTCTACTTCTGTTACTACTACTGCTACTTCTAACACTACAACTACCACTACTACAACTACTATTGTTGTTGCAGCTACTTCTACTGCCACTACTACTACTCTTGTTAAGACTACTACTACCACAACTACACCAACTACAAAAATAACAACTACTACTTCTGCAGCTGCTACTACTGCTATTACTGCTAGTATCGCCACTACTACTACTGCTACTTTTGCTACTACTACTACTACTACTACTAACACTGCCGTTGCTACTACTACTGCTATTGCTACTACTACTACTAGTTTGACTACAACTATAACAACAACAACAACTACTACTACTACTACTATTACTACCACTACTGCTACTACTACTACTACTACTACCGCCACTACTACTACTACGACTACTACTACTACTACTACTACTACTACTACTACTACTACTACTACTACTACTACTACTACTACTACTACTACTACTACTACTACTACTACTAGTACTATTACTATTACTTTTGCTAACACTACTACTAGTACTACTGCTGCTGCTGGTAGTACTGCTACTACTACAACTAGTACTACTATTACTAATACTACTGCTGCTGATACTACTGCTACTACAACAACTACTACTCCTACTACTACTATACTTACTGCTACTACTAATACTGTTGCGACTACTACTACTACGACTTTTGCAACTAATGCTACTACTACAACAACTACTACTAATACTGCCACTGCTATTGCTGCTACGACCACCACTCCTACTACTACTACTACAACAACCACCACTAATACTACTACTACTAGTACTGCTGTTGTTGCTGCTGCTACTATGACCACTACTACAACTGCTGCTACCACTACTACTACTAATACCACGACTACTATTACTACAACAACTACTAATACTACTATTAGTCCATCTCCTACTACTTCTATTCCTATGACTACTATTACAACTAGTACTGCCCGAACTCCTACTCCTACTGCTACTTCTACTATTACTTCTACTACTACAAGTACTATGACAGCTACTACAATGACTACTACTATACCATCTACTTCTACTACTGCTACTCCTACAACCATTAGTACTGCTACTACTACTACGACAACCACTGCTACTACTACTGCTAATGCTAGTACTCTAGTTCTCCTACCACTACTACTATAGCTTGTACTCCTACTGCAACAACTACTGCTACTGCTGCTCCAGTTGCTAGAGCTACTGTTACTTCCACTACTGCTACTGCTACTCCTAATGCTGCTACTGCTACTATAGCTAATACTATTACTACTACTATTGCTACAACAAATGCTACTATTACTACTATGACTACTGCTGCTGCTGCTGCTGCTACTACTACTACTACTACTACTACTACTATAACTACTACTACTACCACAACTACTACAACTACAACAACTACTATTACTACTGCAACTACTGCAACTACTTCTACTATGGTTACTACTAGTGCTACTACACCTACCACTACTACTACTACAACAACAACAACAACAACAACAATTATTAGTATTACAACTACTATTACTACTATTATTACTTATACTATTACTACTAATATTGTAATTATTATTACTACTACTATTATAACTTTACTAATACAAGCACTAGTACTACTACTAGTACTATAATTAATACTCCTTTTACTACTACCGCCACTTCTACTATGACAACTACCACTACTTCAACTACAATTATCGTTGTCGATACTTCTACTGCCACTATTACTACTATTGCTGCAACAACAACTACTACTACTACTACCCCAACTACTAAAACAATAGCTACTACTTCTACTATTGCTATTATTACTACTATTGCTAGAACAACAACTACTACTGCTACTACCCTTGTGGTTATTGTTACTATTGCTACTACTATAACTACTCCTGTTACAACTACTTATACCACAACAATAATAACAACAACAACAACTACCACTAATACTACTCCTGCTGCTACTACCACAATGACTACTATTACTATTACTAATGCAACTACTACCACTACTACTACTACCACCACCACCACCACCACCACCACCACCAATACTACTTCTATTACAACAACTACTACTGCTACTACAACTATTACTATTGCTACTACTTCTACTACTACTCCTACCACTACTACTATTACTACTACTGCTGCTGCTACTACAACTGCTGCTACTATTTCTACTCCTAATCCTAAAAGAACTACTAGAATTACCTCGGCTACTAGTGTCACTACAACAACTATTGCTCATATTTATGGTACGACTACTACTACTACAACAACAACTACTACTAATACTTTTGCCCCCATTATAAGAACAACAACAACTACTACTAATACTAATACTACTACTACTACTACTACTACTATTAGCACTACTATTTCTGCTACTACCTCGACTACTACTAATACAAATACTACTACTACACTAATACTACAACTGCTGCTACAAGCACTGCTACTACTCCAACAACTACTACTATTGCTAATATTAATACTACAACTACTACTACTACCAGAACAACTATTACTATTACTACTACTACTACTACTACTACTACTAATACTAATACTTCTACTACTACAACTACTACTACTTTTACTACTACTACTAGTACCTTTACTTCTATTACCACTACTTCTACTACTACTAGTACTCCTACCGCTACTACAACTACTCCTACTAATGTTACTACCACTACTATTACCAGTATATCTTCTACTGCTACTATTGCTGCAACTGCTACTGCTGCTACTAATTCTACTTTAGCTACTACTGCTGCTACTACTACTACTGCTGCTGCTGCTACTACACTACCACTACTATTTCTGTTGCTACTACTTTTCCTACTAATGCTCATACTACTACTACTAATAAAACCAGTGCGGCTACAGCTGCGGCTACTACTACTATTATGACTTCTCTACCTAGTACGACTACTGCTACTACTACTATTGCTACTCCTACTACAGCTACTACTACTACTACTACTACTACAACAACTACTACTACTACTATAACTTCTTCTAAAACTCCTACAAATACTACTATAGCTCCTTTTACAAACGCTATTACCATTGCAGCTACTACTACTAATACTGCTACTACTATTGCTACTATTACTCTTACTACTGCGGCAACTACTACTACTAGTACTCCTGCTACTACTACTACAACAACTACTATTATTTTTACTAATGATACTCTTGCTACTAGTGCGACTACTATTTCTACTGAACTTGTTTCTCCTGCTACTACTACTACTGCTCGTACAACAATAACAACTACTCCTAGAACTACTATTACAACTACTACTCCTACTATTATGACTGCTGCTACTACTACATCTACTAATATCATGCTAACTACTACGACTACTGCTACTAGTACTCTCACTGTTGCTGCTACTACTACAACTACTACTCTTGCTTCTAGTACTTCTATGATTGCAACCACTATTACTACTCCTACTGCTACTGCTACCACAACCTCTCCTGCTACTACTGATACTCCAGCTACTATGGTACTACTGCTGCTTCTAATACTACTACCATTGTTGTTATACCTACTACTACTACTTCTGCTCCTACTATTACAACTATAGCTGATTCTCCTACTACTGCTACTACGACGCCTACTGCTACTTCTAATACTACTACCATTGTTGTTATTCCTACTACTACTACTACTGCTCCAACAATTACTATTACTAATACTACTACTAATTTTGTGAAAACTATTGATGCTATTACTACTACTGCTACTTCTAATGATACTACTACGACTTCTACTACTTCTTCAACTACTACTATGCATTGTACGTCGGCTACTGCTTTTACTACAATTGCTACTACTACTGCGACTACCACAACTACAGCTACTTTTGCAGCTATTGCTACTTTTACTACAACTACAACTATAACTACTTCTACTTCAACTACTGCTACTGCTTCTACTACTGCTACTCCAACTACTGCTGTGGCTACTGTAACTTCTACTTAAACTTCTGCTGCGACTTCTACTTCAACAACTACGACTACTACTACTACGACTACAACAACTATTACAAACACTACTACTACTACTACTATAACTTCTCCAACTCCTAACACTACTGCTACTGCAACTATTGCTACAACAATGACTACTAATACTACTACCACTACTATTTCTACTACTGCTACTACTATAATGGCTACAACTATACCTACTTCTTCAATTACTACCATAACCACTACTTCCACTACAACTATTGTTATTACTACTACTAGTGCTGTTATGCCTACTACTACTATTACCACTAATGCTGCTACTACTACTACTATAACTACTGCTGCTACTACTACTATAACTACTGCTACTACTACTACTACTACAACAACTACAGCTGCCATTACAACTACTACACTTACTACTACTGTTGCTTCTACTACAGTACTACTATCACTACTACTGCAACAATTGGTCCTACTACAACTACTACTGATACTAGTACTACTGCTGCTGCTGCTGCTGTTACTGCTTCTACTACTACTATTACTAGTATTACTGCAACTACTGCTACTACTACGACTGCTATTGCTACTACTACTCCTGCTACTACTACTATTGCTATTGTTGCTACAACTACTAGTACCACAAGTATTACTAGTACTATTTCTACTATTATAACTACTACTACTCCTACTATGGCTACTACCACTACTACTTCTCCTACCACTACTACTACAACTACTATTACTGCTGCTGCAACCACTGCTACTATTACTACAGCTACCACTACAGCTACAATAGCTGCTTCTCCAACTGCGACTACTAGTATAGTTGCTGCTACTATTGCTACTACTACTGCCGCCACTACTGCTGCTACTACTATGACAACTATAGCAACTACTAATACTACAACCACTGCTGCTGCTATTACTGCTACTACTACTACCTCTCCTACTACTATTACCACAGCTACTACTATTGGTACTACTACTACTGCTACTACAACTAAGACTACTATCGTACTACTACTACTACTAGTATTACTACTAATACCACTCTTACTACTGCAACTATTACTACAACTACCAGTACTACTACTACAACTACTACTACTACTACTACTACTACTACAACAACTTCTATTACTAGTTTACTACTACTACCATTCCGACTACTGTTACTACAGCTACTGCTGCTATAACTACTTCGACTGCCACGACAACTACTAGTGCTACAGCAACTACTGCTACTATTAGTACTTCTACTACTACTGCAACTACTACTACTGCTGCTGCTGCTACTACTGCCACTATTGCTAATTTGGCTACCACTAAAATTACCGCTGCTACAACTACTACTTCTACTACTGTTGCTACTACTATGACAATTGTTGCAGTAACAACTACTACTACTACAAGTACTACTACCACTACTCCTACGAGTACAACTACTGGTACAACTACTTGCACAACAACTGTTACTAATGCTAGTGCCACTACTACTACTACTACAGCTACTACCACTACTACTATGAATATTACTACTAGAATTTCTACTGCTTCTGGTACTACAACTACTTCCCCTAGCATTATTACTACTGTTACCACCTCTACTACTGCTATAACTACTACTCCTACTCAGACTATTGTTGCTACTACTTCCACTGCTACTACTAGTATTGCTACTGCTACTATTAATACTGCTGATAGTACTTCTAGTACTACTACTTCTTCTGCTACAACGATTACTACTACTACTACTCCTCCTCCTGCTACTACTACTACTTCAGCTATTGCAGCTACCGGTACTACTACCACTACTACTACTACTAATGCTACTACTATTACTATAATAACTACTATTATGGCTACAGCTGCAACTAATTGTACAACTACTGTGACTACCTTTACTATTGATATAACTACTACTACTTTTGCCACTACTACTGCTACAATGACTACTACTACTACTACCACCACCACTATTACTACTACATTAAAAATCATATTACCCCTACCAATACTACTGCTACTACTACTAATACTACAACTTCTTCAACTACCACTACTACAACTACTACTAGAGTTACTACTACTGCTGGTGATAATACTACTAGTACTACTACTAATACTGCTACTACTATGGTGACAACTATTATCTCTACCATTACTACTGTTGCTACTACTACTACTGCTACTGCTGCTACCACTACAATGACTACTACTACTCCTCCTCCTACTACTACTATTACTAATACTACTACTAGGACTAACATTATTACTACTACTAGTACTACTACTCCAACTACTACTATTGCTACTACAATTACTGCAACATCTACTTGTACTACTGCTCCTACTAGTACTACTACAACTATTACTACTACTAATACTACCACTACTCCTAGTTCTGCTACTAGTACCTATTACTACAACTAACACTGCTACAACTAATACTACAATGATTAATACCACAACTAATACTGCTGCCAGTTCTACTACTACTATTGCGACTACTACCACTACTACTAAAATACTACTGCCACTACTAGTTCTCCTAGTGCAACTACAAGTACTACTACTACTATTACTACTACTACTACTACTACTACGACTACTATTACTCCTATAGCTACTACTACTTCTCTGACTGCAACTACAGGTACGACTACTACTACGACAACTGCTACATCTACTGCTACTACTACTGCTACAACGACTAATGCGACTGCTACTACTATTGCTACTAATGTGACAACTACTAGTACTACTATTGCTACAACAATACTACAACTACTACTACTGCTACTATTGCCATAGCTACTGCTACTTATACTGCATGTACTACTGCTAGTACTGCTACTTATACTAAAATTATTACTACTACTACAACTACTCATGCTACTGCTACTTCTACTGCTATAGATAGTATTAATATTGCTACTACAATTGCTACTTTTCCTACTACTGCTAGTACTATTGTTACTACTAAAACTACTACTGTTGTTGTTGCTGCTACTACTTCTGCTACAACAACAATAACTAATACTATTTCTGCTATAACAACTACTGCTACTTCTTCAACAACTTTTATTACTACAGCTACTACTAGTACTGCTATTGCTCTAAATCTCCTACAATCACTACAATTGCTACTATGACTATACCTACTCTACTGCTATTGCATGTACTATTACTATAACTACGATAACTGCTACTACTACTATAACTACTACAACTGCTACGATTTCTACTTCTACTGCACTTCTAATACTGCAATTGCTATGACTAGTACTATAAATTCTAATTCAACAGAAACTACTGCAACTACCATGACTACTAATTCTACTACTATTACTGCTACTGCTACTACTACTTTTACTACTACTACTACAACAACAACTAAAATTGCTGCTACTATTGCTACTACTACTAGGGCTACTACTCCTAATACTGCAACTACTACAACTACCACTACTACTGCTCTTACTAGGTCTACTACTACTACAATTACAACTTCAACTACAACTTCTACTACTACTACTATTACTACTACTGTTACTACTACCACTGCTGCGGTTGCTACTTCTACTACTAATACTACTACTATTACTGCAACAACTACAACTATTACTGCTACTACAACTATCATTGTTACCTCTGCTTCTACTGCTACTACTACTGCTATAGTTATTGCTAATACTACTACTAGTACGACTACTAGTATTGCTAATAATCTTACTGCTACAAAAGCTACTGCTGCTATTGCAATAATTGCAATGCAACAGATACCATTGCTTCTATTGCTGCTTCTGCTACTCCAATAACTACAACTACTATATGGCTGCTGCTCCTAAAACTTCTACTACAACTATGACAACTACTACAAATTTTCTACGACTGCTATTACTACTGCTACTACTACTAATACCACTAAAACTACTCCTACTCCTAATACTACAGCTATTGCTATTACTGCTACCACTGCTGCTACTCCAAATACTACTATTACTGCTACCACTACGAATGCAACTTCTACTACTACTATTGCTACTACTATTATAGCTACTTCTGCTACTACTATCACTGCTACTACTACTACTACTAGTTCTTCTACTTCTACTGCTACTGTGGCTGCTGCTACTGCTGCCACTACTACCACTACTACCACTACTGCTACTACTACTACTACATTTACTAGTACCCCTACTACTAGTACTATTACTTCTACCACAACAACTACTACTACTACTTCTACTACTACTACAACAACTAGTACTACTACTACTACTACTACAACTATTACTAGTACTACTACCACTACTATCGCTACTGCCACAGCTACTACTACTACTAATACTACTATTGCAGCTTCTACTACTACAACTACTACTTCCTCTTCTTCTACAACTACTGCTACAGTTGCTGCTACTACTACCACCGTTGTGATTACTTGTACTTCTACTACTACTACTACTACTGCTCCTACTACTACTACTAATGCTACTACTACTACTACCGCTACTCCTAGTGCTACTACTACTACTAGTGCTTCTACTACTAATACTACTATTACAACTACTACAACTACTGCTACTACAACTACCATTGCTGCTACTACTAGTACTACTGCTACTACTACTACTACTACTACTACTACTACTACTAGTACTACTAGTAGTACTACTACTACTACTGTGACTAGAACTATTACTACTGCTATTGCTGCTACAGCTGCTACTATTACTACTAGTACTATTACTACTGTGTTGTTGCTGTTACTACTACTACTACAACAAAAACTACCACTACTATTACTATTCCAACAGTTGCTACTACTACTACGATGACGACGACTACTACTACTGCTACTACTACTTCTGCTACTACAATTACAAGTACCACTGCTACTACTAATACTACTACTACCATTACTGTCATAACTAATACTACTACTACTGCTGGTACTACTAATACTCCTCCTATAACCAGTTCTACTACTACTAGTACTAGTACTATTACTAATGCTCCAACTGCTACTATTACCATGACTACTACTACTACTATTACTACTACTACTACTACTACTACTATTACCACATTGCTGCTGCTGCTGCTACTGCTGTAACTACTACCACTAATGCAAGTACTCTTACTACTAGTATTGATCCAACTACAACCACAACAACCACTGCTGCTACTATTACTATCGCTACTAATACTATTACTACTACTTCTACTATTGCTACAACTGCCACTACTCCAACTACTCCTACTACTACTAATACTATTACTACTATTACAACTACTACACCTACTTCTCCAACTACTACTACTACTTCAACTACGATGGCTACTACAACTACTGCTGCTGCTGCTACTACTACAACTACAACTACTATGATAACTATCGCTACATCCCCAACTACTAAAACTACTACTACTATTTCTAGTGTAGTTATTGCTTCTACTATTATTACTACTACTAGTAGTACTACAATTGCTGCTACTGCAACTTCTACTACTTCTACTACTACTGCCCCTACGGCTACTACAACTAGTGCTAATACTACAATAACTACTACAACTATTATTTCTACTACTACTACTTTTACTACTACTACAACTGCTATTACTATTGTTACAACTGCTATTGCTTCTGCTACTACTACTGCTACTTCTCCAACTTCTACCACACTACTACTCCTACAACTGCTACTATTACTGTAACTACTACAATAACTACTACTACTACAACTGCTACTACTACAACTACTACTAGTTCTACTATACTTGCATCTACTACTACTATCGCAACTACTACTAGTACGACTACTACTACTCCTACTACTACTATAGCTACTACTACAACTATTGCTACTACTACAACTACTACTATGATTGCTCCTACTACTATTACTTCTGCCACTACTTGTCCTACTACTATCACAATTACTACTACTTATACTATAATAAATGCAACTACTACTCCTACCACTACAGTTGTTGTTCCTTCTATAACTGCTGCTATAGTGATACTGCTTCTACTACTACTGCTGCTGCTACTGCTTCTATTACTAGTGATAATCATACTACGACTACTCCAACTACTACTAAGACTGCACCCACTACTGCTACTACTAATACTTCTACTGCTACTACTATTACTCCTACTCCTATTGCTACTGCTATAGCTCCAACTATTACTACTTCTCCTACTACCACTCATGCCATAATAGCTCCTACTTTACCTACTACTACTACTACAGCTATTACTACTACTGCAACTTCAACTACTAATTATGTGGCTACTACAGCTGCTATTACTATTTTCGCTACTAAAACATGTTTTGCTACTGCTTTACTACTACTACGGCTGCTATGACCACTACAACTACAACTACTACTCCTACTACTACTATTTTCGCTACTACTGCTATTAGTACTTCTACTACTATTGCTACTACTCCTTCTACAACTATTACTACATCTACTACTACTTCAGCCACTTCGGCTACTACTACTCCTACTACTTCTACTACTACAACTATTAGTAATACTTCTACTACAACTACTACGAATACTATAGCTACTCCTACTGCTACGACTACTACTATTACCACTACCATGATTACTATTTCTTCTACCAATGCTACTACTACTACCACTACTGCTGCTATTGCTACAACTATTGCAACTACTACTATTTCTGCTGCTACAACTACTGCCACTACTACTACAACTACTGCTACTACTACTACTCCTGCTACTACAGCTTATACTACTACTACTATGACTTCTACTTCTACTGTGGTTGCAACTATTGCTAACACTACTACTACTACTACTATTAATGCTATGATGACTACTACTACAACAATAACAACAACTAATACTACTCCTTCTGCCAGTATTTCTACTACTACTACTACTACTACTTCTACTACTTCCACCATAACTACTACTACTAGTACTACAACTACTAAAACTACAACTACAACAATAATAACAATAACTACTACTACTACTTTTGCAACTGCAACAACTACTTTCGGGATTGCTACTCCTACCACTACTACTACAACAACCTCTGTAACTACTATTACTCCTTTTGCTACTACAATAGCTACTACTTCTACTTCTACTTCTCCTATTACCACTATTGTTACTACTACTACTACTACTACTAGTACTTCTACTGCTAGTACCACTACTAGTACAACTACAGCAACCATTATAATGACTACTATAACTACGATAGCCACTACTACAACTAGTACTGCAACAACTACTACATCTCCTCCTACTACTACTACCACCACCACTACCACCGACCACTCCTCCTCCTCCTACTACTACAACTGCAACTCCTACTATGGTTATAATTACTACTGTGACTACTACTACAACTACTACTACTCCTACTACTGCTACTACTACTACTACCACTACTATTACTACCACTACTACTACTTCTACTACTATTACTACCGCTACAACTACAACTACTACTATTACTACTACTAATAATACTAGTACCACTACAGCTACAACTAATACTACAACTACTACAACTATCACTACTACTGCTACTACTACTACTGGCACAACAATGATTACTATTGCTACTTCTGCTTCAAATGGGATGACTACTACTAATA
>RXID01022574.1:3482-74856 GCA_005019695.1 Trichopus zeylanicus subsp. travancoricus
CGTCCCTGGCGCGCGGGCGAGGACGCCGGCCGGCGATGGTCCGACGAGAGGTGTATTTGTAAAATTAGTTTTAAAATTTTGAAAAATTTAGATTTATTTTATAAAAAAAATTTAAGGGTTTTTTTGATATATAAATATTAAATTTATATTTATAAATTTAAAAATCATTAATGTTTTTTTTTGTAAAATTTTACTTAAAATATGATAAAAAATATAGACTTATTTATAAATAAAAATATTGAAGGGGTTTATTTGTAAATGTACAACATGAAAATTGTAATTTTAAATTTTAAGTTTTGAAACCTTTCGATGAATTATTTGTAAAATTTACTTATAAAATAAATAAAATTTGGACTTATTTATAAAGAAAAATATTAAAGGTGGTCTATTTTTAAATATAAAAATAGTAAACTTATAATTTTAAATTTTAAATTTTAAAACACCGTATTTTCCGTGAAATTTAGTATTAAAAATAATTAAAATATTGATTTATTTTAAAAAAATTAAGGGATTTATTTGTAAATGTACAATATGAAACTTGTAATTTTAAATTTTATATTTTGAAACGTTCGATGATTTATTTATAAAATTTACTTATAAAATAAATAAAATTTGGATTTATTTATAAAAAAAATTAAAAGTGGTCTATTTTTAAATGTAAAAATAGTAAACTTGTAATTTGAAATTTGAAAATTTAAAACTTTCACCGTATTTTGCGTGAAATTTAGTATTTAAAATAATTAAAATATTGATTTATTTAAAAAAATCAAGGGATTTATTTGTAAATGTACAATATGAAACTTGTAATTTTAAATTTTATGTTTTGAAACGTTCGATGATTTATTTGTAAAATTTACTTATAAAATAAATAAAATTTGGTCTTATTTATAAGGAAAAATATTAAAGGTGGTTTATTTTTAAATGTAAAAATAGTAAACTTGTAATTTTAAATTTTAAATGCAAGCAACTTTGGATGTCTGTGCCAAATGCTCTGCAAATACTTCCTCCACGTTCAAGGAGACAACCTGGTAGGCCTGAGAAGAAAAGGACTAAGGATCCAATGGAAACATCAAGTAGAGCAATATATACTTGCAGTAGATGTGGTCAGCTGGGACACAACAAGAGAGCGTGTAAAGAGTCTCTTGGACTACAATAACACATTGATGTTTCTGGTTCTAGCAGTAATCAACAGTCAGTGGGAAACCAATATGTTGGAGAACGTGGCAAAGGAAGAGGAAAAGGAAGGTCTATCGTAATGACTTCAAATTTTAGTATGCATTTAGCATGTGAGTTTTTCTTTTAAAAAATTGACATTTTTTTTCTTATTTTATGTGATTTTGAAACAATACATTAATAAATGTCACTGTATTTTTTTGCAGGAAGTTCGTCAGATCTCTAGGATCAATTTTGATTGGGTAAACAGTCTTCTCAAAAATGATGATGATGTCATGTTGCTTGGTTATCATAACTATGAGTGCATTCTATTTGCAGGTACATATTTCTGCTAGATAGACTGGGGAGAGTTAGATGACAAGGTTTTGGATTAGCGACTCAGGAGGAACTATCATATTTTTTATCATCCACCTCTCTTTTGTTGAATGAGAAATGAGAAGTGTTATTTTAAACACTTGTTTCATTAATATTCTTCAAATTTTGATTTATAAGGAATAATGAAATGTTTCTTTTTTTGGTTCAATAATGGAAGGTTTGCTTTTGTTGGACAACAGCAGAACTTGTTATATTGCTTTGTGTCTTGAACTTTCTAGCTGCTATTGCTATCTGATTACTAATTAGGCTATATTATTTTAGTAAGTTGTAAGCTTCTATTATTGTTATGGCAGACTATATGTTATAAAATCTCAGGAATAATTGTCATTTACTAGTAAGTGGCTTTATTTATCATCTCCAGTTTTACATAAATAGGGTTTATCCTTTTGGTGGGAGATCTGGATCTGGTGTGATTTCTCTCCGTACTCTTTCTTTAGTTGTTTCAAAATTTAAAATTTAAAATTACAAGTTTCATATTGTACATTTAAAAATAGATCCTTTGATTATATTTTTAATAAATAAGTCAATATTTTAATCATATTTAATATTAAATTTCACAAAAAGAAGACAGTGACGGTTTTAAAATTTAAAATTTCAAATTACAAGTTTACTATTTTTACATTTAAAAATATACCACCTTTAATATTTTTCTTTATAAATAAGTCCAAATTTTATTTATTTTATAAGTAAATTTTACAAATAAATCATCGAACGTTTCAAAATATAAAATTTAAAATTACAAGTTTCATATTGTACATTTACAAATAGATCCCTTGATTTTTTTTAAATAAATCAATATTTTAATCATTTTTAATACTAAATTTCACGAAAAATACGGTGAAAGTTTTAAAATTTCAAATTTCAAATTACATATTTACTATTTTTACATTTAAAAATAGACCACCTTTAATATTTTTCTTTATAAATAAGTCCAAATTTTATTTATTTTATAAGTAAATTTTACAAATAATTCATCGAAAGGTTTCAAAACTTAAAATTTAAAATTACAATTTTCATATTGTATATTTACAAATAGACTCCTTCAATATTTTTATTTATAAATAAGTTTATATTTTTTATCATATTTTAAGTAAAATTTTACAAAAAAGACATTAATGATTTTTAAATTTATAAATACAAATTTAATATTTATATATTAAAAAAACCCTTAAATTTTTTTTATAAAATAAATCTAAATTTTCCGAAATTTTAAAACTAATTTTTACAAATACACCCCTCGCCGGACCATCGCCGGCCGGCGTCCTCGCCCGCGCGCCGGGAACGGAGGCCGAGGCCGGACGGCCCGCCGGCACGCGGGCGCGGACGGCCTCCGCACGCGGGACGGAGGCCGAGGCGCCGGCGCGCCGGCCTCCGCCTCCGCTCCCTCCCACGCGCTGGGGTGTTATTTGCAAAAATCCGAATTTCGGGGACTTTTCTGTAAATCGAAATAATTTTCACGGGTTTATTTGCAAAAAACCGAATTTCAAGGACTTTTCTGTAAATCAAAGTTATTTCGGGGTGTTATTTGTAAAAAATTGAATTTTCGGAACGTAAAATATAAAAAATAAGTTTTTAGAGGTGTATTTGTAAAAATAACCGAGGGTAAAATCGAAATTTTTTAGAAAAAATTTGATTAAATAACAATCAGGGGTGTGGGTAAATATTTTCTGGGTAAATATTTTCAAAAATGCGGGGCGTGGGAATTTTACATAATTAAGGCTAATTATAGGAATTTATACGTAATTATCCCTAAAAATATTCTACCAACTTAAAGCGTCATATGCCAATATTTAGGTTACAATCGTAAATTTTGATTTTTTACTATTTTTTGTAAAAGAAAATATAATTGTAAAATAATTAGTTTTTTAAAATAAACCATTTATTTCAAAATATCAGAAAAATTAATAGTGAAAAAAATGTAAAGCAAAAATAAAGGCTAATATGCACATATTCTACTAGCTAAACAAAATTTGAGGTTTTA
This sequence comes from Trichopus zeylanicus subsp. travancoricus, assembly GCA_005019695.1. Classification (NCBI taxonomy): domain Eukaryota; kingdom Viridiplantae; phylum Streptophyta; class Magnoliopsida; order Dioscoreales; family Dioscoreaceae; genus Trichopus; species Trichopus zeylanicus. Next base: position 7,012 of record RXID01022574.1, read on the forward strand.
TACGGATATTTCTGAAATTCAGCTTTCTACTAGTTGGGTATAAAATGCGAAATCGAGCCAGAATTTTATGGAGTTGATCTTTTTTTTTTCCAAAAGCAAATTTATTTTTTCGAATAAAAGAGAGATCTAATAGTTTATCAAAATAAAATTTTTAAAAGAATATTTTGGCAATTTTAATTTACAATTAACTAAAGAATTATAAGTAATTAAATCTTAAACAAAGAGAAAATAGGTAATTATTAAATCACGGGAGATTTCTGATAAATATGTTAAAATTCGGGAGCTGTACGTAATAATTTTCTAAAAATATTGCTTTGTGATTAGAGTTTTTCTTACATTTCATCACAAACAACATATTAATATTATCACTTAGGCATTTGGGAAGCATCAATTGAGAAGCAGCAGCAAAAATATATCACTACTATTCCATCACCTTAAGCATTTGAAATATTTTAATGTTATACGTATTATATTAATTTAATTTAACATTCTTAAATTTTCAAAATCTATATTAAAATTAATAAATAGTTTTATAGTCAATAATTAGTATTAGAGCCGAGCAACAACTCGTCTTAGCAAAAGAACAAGGACTGAATAAAGATAATGGAAAATAATGTTCAATGGAGATGGACAAACAACAAGAAATTCAACGCTAGTTAACACGCAAAATTCTAAGTCTCAACAAGCCGAGTTTAAGCTACGAAAGTCTGGAAATTTTTTGTTATATTTATGTTCTCTCCTACTTTTTTTTTTTAATATTAAAAAAATATTTCTATAATTAATGTCCCCTCCTAGCGCTTTGTTGGATGAACTATAAGCTTGCACTGAAAACTTGTCAGTGGTGTATAGAAGGTTTTGGCTCTTGATAAGCTTTCCCATGATCCTTGTTGTGCCGTGAACCCCTTCGCAGTCGGAGAGGGAGGAGGGGAGTATACAGCACTGACCGATGCTCTGCGAATCATCTCACAGGTCGATGCTTTATTGGAGAGAGCAAGAAGTCATCGCACTGAAACCGATGGGGTTGGAAAGCAGTCCTCTTCATACTAAAACCAGGTGGTCGATGTAGACATTGCTCAAAACTCTGCATGCTCCAGTGTCTGAAAACAATTGTTATGCTTCTTTTTCCATCCCCAGCAGCGCCCGAGCATCGAAAGGGATTCAGACAATGACCGCTTCTGGGGTGACCCAACCAGGTTAACTCTCAGAGGGTGACGAGCAATCCATGCTTCCAGTCTGTTTCTCTGTTGCCATTCTTTTGGAGCTTTTCTCACCAGTTTTAATTTCAGTCTGCTGCTATCAGAATTAAAGCCCCAACCACCAAGTTGCCTGGAATGGCCCTGCCTGCGGTTGTTGCCTGTGGATCGATCCTACATGCTCCATTAGGAGAAAAGAGCGGGACCAGTCGAGTTCTACGTACTGAAATCGATCGTCCAATCGAGTCTGGTTCGTTCACGGCTCCAGGAAATGGTCCAGGCTTTCTGAACAGGGACAACTCTGCGCTCCTTATCTTTTAGATTCATAGGAAACGTGTATGAATGTGTGGAAAATAGCAGCCAGAAGGAGCAGACACAACAGGTGAAAGATTTGCATAAGCATCGCCTCAAATAAGCTAAGGGATGTGAGACGTCTCCGGCCACAGGCCAATGACGCTTTAAGCCGGTCACACCTCTTTCGCGCTCATCCTTCCTGCTTTATCGATATTCTCCGTGGATGCCTCTAATCAATTCCAGCCAAGCAGTCATCTACAGGAGACAAACTAGTACTCTCGAGTTTCAGCCGGAGCGTTTCAATTTTAAACCACAAGTTAGTCAGTGAAAACATCGTCTCCATCAATCTCCGGGCAAGGGGGGCCACTGCTGTCGTTCGGAGCCATTCTGGAAGATGTCGGCGAGCAAGTATTCATTCACGCACCAACAGAGCAGAACTGCAGAATAATGGACGGAGCTGGCCGGCTTACGGTACGAATGAACATAATACAACCCTTTTACAGGGATATAAACGCAAAAAAAAAAGAAAATCATATCATTACAGGCTCGAAGGTGGTTGCCATCCACCAGGCGAAAAGAGGAGTTGAAGGAGACGGCTAAACTTTGTGCCGCGAAAACCGACTACGAAGCGGCCCCGCTCGGCACCCATTCAGATCTGCCACCAGCCAAAGAGCAACGCCAGCAACACCAGCAGCATCCACAAGTCTCTCATCATCTTTCTATCTTCTTTTATCTGTGACATGATATGATGCCATTACTCCAATTCCTTCCTCTCTATGATTGAAATTGCCGGTGCAGCAGTGCCGGGGGATGAGCTCGTTTGCTCATCCAGCTCAATTATATGCTCCCACTTGGCCCTGGTTTTGATTCCCTGCTGGTCCACCTTTTCACTAGCTGAGATGAGATAATCCGACATTAGATTTGTGATCGATCTGGACATTAAATGCTTGAATGATGTTCGAGCCGCTGATCATAATGCGGATAAAACATCTGCACATGCTGCTCGAACAATAATTTCAATATTATTTTTCGCGGATCACGTGGAATTGGCACTATCCCGAATATTACGCCATGCATACGCAAGAATGAACTAGCTCAGACTAACTACCGAGATCTCCACCAAGTGGCCCGGTTGAAACTATTCGGCTTCATAATCTCGACACGACACGAGACATGAAGGACGTCGTGCTTGAGCCATCTCACCAGAGGAACAGGCCATTTCCATCGACCTAATCACAGGGGCCACCCTTCGTAGTTGAACCAGCCGAAATATTTCCATTTCGGTCCTAATCAAAATTAGAACCAAACCCGCGTCGCCTCAATGCTAGTACTAGCAGAGAATTTATATCGAAAAAACTATAGATGGGCACACGGTCGGCGACTGGAATCCGGCGAGAGTGAAATAACGATAATGCCCTCCGTGCAAGCGGGTCCCGTCAGAGGTACGGCGAATATCCGGCCGATCTCGCGCCAGCTCATTCCGCATCTCCGCCTCCGCAATAATTCGGCATCAAAGCGCCGTGGGTGCGGCAATTCGGCAATTTAAGTCAAAAGAGGTGGGGGCAATCGTTTAAATGACTCGCCTCCTTGACTCGCTGGCCGAACCACTACTGGTTCAAGATTCCGCGTCCGTGGGCCTGTTCGGACCCAGGTGTGGCGTGGGCCCCACTGCCAGGGAGGTGGGAGGCTGAAGCGGGCCTGCAGTTGGGCCCAGGATAGCGCCAGTGGAGTGGAAAAGGAGAAGAGCAAGACGGAAGCGACCCCGGCCCGAATAAATGCGTCGCCACGTGGCAAGAATTGGGCCCATTGGGCCTCGGTGGATCGCCGGTGCTATGGAGAGGAGTCGCTTTCATGGCTGCGCTTGTGCGGCGGTAGCCGGTAACGCTAGCCGCTCCGTGCGACTAAAGCTGTACCTGAAAAACCTCCTAAAAAAATTGTGATTATGGTAAAAAATAATCGCGTACAACTTCTATAAGATTTATCAATTTTATCGAATAAAATTTATAATTTCAATAATTATTTATTATATTTTATTTTGACAATAAATTATCGAAAACTTTCTTAACCCATCGAGTCCATTTGATCATGAATTATTCAGTAAAATGCGATAAAAATCAGATATAAATCTTTTATGCCCTTTTTATTTCCTATCCAACCAAATTGAGAGCAACAGACAGGCTAGAAAAAATAAATGTCATCTAATAATTGAAAAAAAACTATTAAATAAAAAATAAGGAAGATGGCATAAAACAGAATGAGCCAATTTATTTTTTTTAAAAAAATCCATGAATAAATTAGAAAATTAAGAATATGTTCATGAACAAATCAATTTTAAAATAAAATAATTTACAGGGGTCTATCCCCGAATCAAGGGCATCATCCCGCTAACGATGAATCTTCTTCTGCCCCAAGCGGAACACGGAAGGAAAAGAAAATTTGCTCACGTTCCAATGTAAAAGAAAGTAGATCTCCGCCGATGTGTTGTCAGGGGGTTAAGCGACAGGATTAACCTTTAATCGAGGTCATGTTGGGCTTAAAGCGATGACACTACTTAATTTAGTACAAACCCTCGTTTAGTTTAATCTAAACCTAAAGCGTTAGGTCCAATGATCCCTTCAACGCAGTTGGGGTGCGTGACTTCTTTCCCAACTCCGTCCCTAACGTGTCGGCGATTAGCCTGTCTAATTAGTAAGTACCCCTTAACCAAAAGTCTTAATCTACCCACACACGTGGCATCTTATCCGTAGATGTCCGTCTCCACACGTGTGAGGCGCATAAGCGTGCGGTTCCTGCCGTGGACTCGCACGGACAAGAACGAGGTTTGTATTGTACCGCACCAGTTACGGGTCGCATTTATTGGCCTCGCTCACAACGATGGTAGCGATGCAGTACACGTCGGCGCCACCAATCCACACGTGTCGGTGTCGACCTGTTGGTCCTGCTGCCGTCGCCGCCCAAGGTTCCCGGTCATTGCCGGTCACTCTCGACCATTGAAGTCAACTCGGAACATGGTCAATGAAACCGCAGACATCGTTTAGACACACAACTAATTTATTTTAACTAAATATTTGACGAAAATTATTTTTTATAACTAATGTTTTAATTCGTAATATTTAACATAACATTGTAATTTTCAAAATAGAACTATTTAAATTTTCTTCTAACAAGTATCTTAAAAACCGCCTAAATTTTTTACTACCTTCATCATGGCCGTCCATTATGTTGTCTCTCAATTTCAACCGTCGCCTCGAAGCGGAGTCAAAATCATGGGAAACGATCGAGATACGGGTCGTGGGTCGACAAAGGGAAACGCAGTCGGGACAGGAATTTGTGATGATGTGACGTGGCAGGGGGTCCGGTCGAGGAGGGCACAAGATGCATGGATTGTGAGCCGTCCGATGCGATGGTGCTTCTTCCGAGGCAAATAATGACAGGTGATGCAGGCGTGCGTGGGCAGACTCGCAATGCTCGACAGTGATACGTAGATCATCGCCAACTTTTTGGAATTATATTTGTGCAACCAAGCAAATCTGTTTGATTTTTTTTGCCCATTCTATGTCTGTAAAAAATATTAAAGTCGAGGACTTTTATGTAAGATACTCTCATTCGGCATGATAAGCAATTAAAAACTTTGAGAGGGTGCTCCCTGCCACATTGAGTCCATCTCTTTAATTAATGGGAATAATTAGTCTAAATCACTCCAAAATTGTTGGTTATATTTAAAGGAAAATCTAGGATAAAATCTTATCCTAAGCCACCTACTGGAATAACCCTAATCAAGACAAATTGTCAGGGAATATTAGGTCGGATCTCAGATCTAGTACCTCATCTCCTACAGAAAAATTCCCAAAAAAAATTAAATCCCACCTCGATAATTATGGTGTAATTATTTATTTACACCAGGGGTTTTTCGTAAAAAGAATTTTTAGAATAACTTTTTCTGCCGTTTTCTCGCTAAAAATAAAGGATAATTTTTACGAAAAAGTATAAATAATTGGAAGCAAGTAAAGAAAATGGAAACGTTATCTGCAACCCTGCCGGGAACTTTCAGTCTGCTGTCGGCGAGTCTGCCCCAAAAAAAGAAATTTTACTAAAAAGCACATCACTTTCTCGTTTTCCCCTTACGCCCGCTTTCTCCCTCTCTTTTACCATTAACCCCTAAATTTATCCATTTTACTTTCCGACCCTCTCTATTTTATATTTCCATCACTCTCTAGATCCAAAATTCAAAAACTGTAGGATGCATTTGGTAATGAACCAAGATTAAAACTAAAATTAAAACCAATAAATCATTTTATTATATTAATATTTTTTATAAATATTAATCCTGTAATAATTTAACTTTTAAAAAGCTAAATAATTTTTTAATTAGAAAAATATTTTATGTTCCGAATAATTATAAATATAGTTAAACATGAATTTCAATAATTGATTTTGTCATTAAAATATGTAATCATTTTATGGAGCTTGTATAATTTTCCAATTCAATTAATATGTTGCAAGTATATTTTTCACTTAAGGTGAGCACACTGATAATATAGTGTGAGTATTTTTTATCAAATTTTGGATCATCAGACCAAAAGCTTATTTTAATTTCTTATTATTATTATGGTTTATTAAGTTATTTTTTTAATTTATTTTTTTATTTTTTATGGAGTGAACTCTTGAAGTGGCCCCCGCCTCTCTCTCTCTCTCTCCTTCCCCGCCACCCCCGCCCCTCAAAACCAAAGCTCCTCCAAAACAAATCCCATTTCCTCTCAAGAAATATATCCTCTCTTCTCTCTCTCTCTCTCTCCTTCTTCTCTCCCCTACAGCTCTCCTTCTTCATGCTCGCTGTTGCTGGTGCTGCTGCTGCGACGACTCCGAGGACCGAGCACCCATGACACCGCCGCTGGAGCAAGACTACATCGGCCTCTCCGCTGCCATGGAGCCGCCGGAGAAGCTCCCGGCTGAGGACGAGGCCCACAAGCTCGGACTCAAGGAGACCGAGCTGCGCCTGGGACCTCCGGGCTTCGAGTCGCCGGAGAGGAGCAAGGGCGTTGGCCTTACGCTGGGCCTCATGCCCAAGAGCTTCGTTTCCGGGGCGAAGAGGGGGTTTTCGGACGCGATTGATGGGGTTGGGAAGTGGGGTTTGAGCGGGGCCGCTGGATCTGAGTTGGATGCCGGAAAAGGAGGCGGCTTGTTCTCGCCGAGAGGGGAGGGCGGCGCCGGAGGGCAACTGGGCAGCGGGAGCGGGGGGAAGGCTGGGGATAGCGCCACGGGGCAGGAGAAGAAAGGACATAATGGGATGAAAGATGCTGATCGTGGGATGGCTCCTGCTCCAAAGATAGTGCTTTTCGTCTTCTTATATTTTGGTTTGAGTTTTGTGAGATTTGGTGCGAAGTTTTGACTTTGACGTGGTTTTTTTGAAGTTCTTTTTTTGTTTAATTTTGATTTTAGGTTTCCCGGAGGATCTTACTGGTTTTTTTTCTTCTGTTTGTTGCTTTTGTTTCTGGTTTGTTTGCTGTTCTTCTGGAAGACAAATTTTGTGGTGTTCGCTGTTCATGTGATGGCTGGGGATGCGAAGATTTATGAGTTTGGTCCTTTCTCGTTTTTGAGCTAGAACTTTTATGAGCTTGGTCTTCTTGTTAGGCTTTTTATGGTGATGTGTGTGGGTGTGTATATATACATATAGTCGTTCTGGGAAAATAATGCAGGAATTTATGGAGCGGTTCCTATGGGTTTATGAAAGGAATATGAATTTTTTGAAAAAAAATTTTGAGGAGGAAAGTGAACTATAGATTGTATAATTGCCGGAAAAAGAAGAAGTTTATGCCACTGCTGAACTATGGCGTGCTTCTGGATTTATATTTCTTATTTGCCATTACTGTTTCTGTCTATGGGTTAATTTTCAGTTTGCATGATTTTGTTAATGACATGTTTCAGATTTTTGCCTCTTGAATAATTGTCATGTGCCGTGATGATTAACATATTTTTACTGAGATTTAATTTTCCAAATACTACCATAGCTCTTCTGAAACAAGGAAACTTGACCAGAACTTATTTGTGTATTGAATCCAATATTTTTTTTTTTGATTCTTCATGTATTCCCGATTTACGGAACCCTCCCCTTGAAACTAGTAGATGATCGTGTTGTTTAAAATGCTCTTATTAGTCAGTTATCATGAAACAGGGCGCAGGTTGTGGGCTGGCCACCAATTCGCAACTATCGCAAGAATACAATGGCAACAAACCCATCAAAGAACAAGGAGGAAGCTGAAGGAAATCAAGGGGCTGGATGTCTCTATGTCAAAGTTAGCATGGATGGAGCACCCTATCTGAGGAAGGTTGACCTCAAAACATACTGCAACTATAAGGAGCTCTCTTCTGCTCTTGAGAAAATGTTCAGCTGCTTCACTATTGGTGAGTATTTTTTCTTCTGTTCAACTTTGATTCCTCCAGACATCATGGTGAATAGGTTTAGTGAGATTAGCATTGAATTTCTTTGTAGAATATTTAATCAGATCTTCGATTTGGAATTTGAAATAGTTTGCAAGTATGGACAAGGTCCATTGCACTCCCAAAAGCTGCGATGCGCTCACCCTTTTTGTTTTCTTGCAGCAATAATGGGCTCAATGAAGCTATGATTATTGGTAACTTAAAGAGATTTACTTTATTGGCCATATTCTTTTGATTTTTTTTTCTGTTTCTTCCTTTTGTTATGTACTCAGTAGCTGATAGGAACAGTAGTGTGGTAATGATTTGGAAGGCTTAGATGATATAATTTCAGCTTATGTCTGGTCAGGTCTTTTCTGAGAATATTTATTGTAGCATACTTGAGTCTTTTTTTCTTTTCTTTTTTTCCTTAGTTAAGGATTTTCCCCAGTATTATTTCTGAGAGTATTCTGTGATAAATCTGACATTCCAAAGCTAATCAAGATGGTCTAGTATCTTTTTTGGGGGCAGTGTCAGGGTGGTCTAGTAAAGTGGGTTCACAAGGTTCAAATCCCATATCTCAAGTTGTTAGGGATATTTTCATTTTTGAAGTTGGTGCTTAAAGCTTTTTTAACCTTATCCTGGGGATATTAGGTTAAGATCTTGTATGATTGTTCTGTGACATCTCTCGTGTTAGACCGGCCATCAGGTGAAGCAGGGAAGGTTTTTCCACTGTTTTTGCTATGTATTACTTGAAAAATAATCATTATTTGGTGTCATAATCTCCTTATTCCTATGGGTTCTTGAGATTGAGAAGATTATGCAAAGGAAATGCTCTAAACTTTGTTAACCTAAAAATTTTGAGCAGTTCAGTTACAAAATAAACCCTTCACTTTTCCTTTATTTGAAACTTGTATGGGTTTGAATTTTGTGAGGAGTTTACTTGTGCTTGCATTTTCTTATATTTTCAGGTCAGTGTGGTTCCCATGGAATACCCGGTAGAGATGGACTAAGCGAGAGTCGCTTGATGGATCTTCTCAATGGATCTGAATATGTGCTCACTTATGAAGATAAGGATGGAGACTGGATGCTTGTTGGTGACGTTCCATGGGAGTGAGTGCTAATTCTGTCGCCATCTGTTGCTGATGCAATGGATTTTATTTATTAGTTAGCATAATAATGCATAATTTTGGATGTGCTGATATTTTGTTTGATTTGATCTTAGATTAGTTGGATAATGGAGATAATTCTCTCAAGTAGTCTGTGTTCTTGCCACTCAATAGTTTCTTTCTGATCATGCTGTTAATGATCCTGTTCGTTGTAGATGTTTAATCTTTCTATAATAATAATATTAATAATGGGTTTTTACAAAATGCAGAATGTTCACTGACTCTTGTAGAAGGCTGAGGATCATGAAGGGTTCAGATGCTATTGGACTTGGTATGTAGAGCTGATCATGAAAATATCCATTGAGTGATGCACTTGTGTGTTCCTATAAAATTACCAATATTTCTTAATCTTGCTGATACATCAAGGTGGTTGTTTTCAGCTCCAAGGGCCATGGAGAAGTGCAAAAACAGAAACTAGCAGCTGCAAAGTGCTTGATTATCAAATGGCTGTAAGGGCCTTTCTCAAACAAGAAGTAAAGTTGGCAACTGTCCTATATTTACCTCTTACGGCTTGTTTCACCTCTACTGGGATCTTATGTAGCTCTCTAAAATGTTCTCAAGAGACAAGGTTTATTATTAGACTTTGTTGTTCTAGTGTTTGTGTGTCTGGACTATCATTTGTATTGGTGTAAATGCTTGGTTTACTGTCTGAAACACTGGCTATGATTTGTGAAATGCAATGCTTCCTGTTATGAAATGTTTAATCTCTGCCTTCTTCCTTCTATGACATTAATACTGAAAAACACTTGTGAGGGAAAAAAAAGGAAGAAAGAATGTTTTTTTTATTTCTCCGGGTATTCCTGTTGCAATTTGCTTTGAGATGCATACTTTCAGTTGATCTGAAAAGCTTCATGATGAGATTTTATGCTTCTGGTGTTCAGCAGCAACGATGGTTCTATGCAGGCTTTTCCTCTTGTACCATGACACCTAACTTACTGTAAAAAAATCAAACAAAAAGAAAAAAAAAAAAAAAAGTACTTTGGTGGATGTGTGTATTAAAAGTCTTGGAAACCGTCATTAGCAAGGACTAGAAAGAATAGAGCAAGTGAGATGGGAGTGGTAGGTTTATGTGCCCTTAGAATTAGGCTTTTCCGGCCCTTAGATTCAGGCTTTTTTTTTTTTCTTTTCCTATGATACAACGAAATGATGCTCCATTTTTATGCCCCTTCTTTGATCATTGTGTCCCTTCGTTGGTGGGCATGTATATCTTTTCGTCATCTTCCACAAGGAACATATTATTCGTTTGGAGGTGTTTTAGTTAAGCTTCTGGTACTATTTACTTACCAAGATCCATACCTAACTTTGATGCTTTTTATTTTCAACTATGGAAATTCACTTCTATTATGTGTATAAAAAATATCAATATGATTAAACATGTCATCATATAATATAGGACACCGTTTTGTTCGGAATCAAGATCAAGACTAATAAATCATTTTTATAAATTAATATCTTTTTATCAAAATTAACGCTTCAATAATTTAAAGTTCGAAAAATCATTTATTTTTTTTAAATAATTTAATTTAATAACAATGTAAAATAAATAATATTAATTTTACAAAAAAATAATAATTCTGAAATGGATTTATTTTTATTCTGATCCCAAATTAAATGGGTCCTATGAGATTTGTGTGATTCGTTAGAAGTAAATAAAAGTGGATAAAAGTAAGGCAACTTCTATTCTTTGGTCTGTTCAATTATTTGATCGTAAGAAATAAATAAATGTGGTTGAATGATTCAAGTAAAATCTTATTTCTAGTATAGTATTATTAAAAATAAAAAAAAGTCAGAGAAAGATGCATATAAAATATGAACTAATGCTACGTGAGCGAATCCTAACCACTGATTGAAATGGAGGAGAGATGGGGTGGTAATACAAAATGGAGGAGAATGGATTAAAGGCAATATGTATATAAAATGGATTAGGGATGGGCCAATGAACCAGATCGTGGGTTTAATGGAGTTGGCCCATGGGCCTATAATAGGCCCTGCTTCGCCCTACATGCCGACATGGAACCCTACTTTTGCTTGGGTTGTTTAATCCCACGGCTCTTCTGGCTGCGATGCCAATAATGGCACCAACCTGATTTCCTGGGACCTGCCTTCCACACATCACTTGCTCACTTGAAAGCAATTTATTTATTTATTTTGTTGTCAAGGACAATAAAAAGTTTAAAAAAGGAAAAATTATATTATTTAACTGTTTGGATCCGGAGAGGTGAACCTGATGATCGTGATTAGTATTATTAACAAAAAACAGTATTAATAGCATAAATTGTGATAATCACGTTTGTTACTCCTAATCCAAATAAGATTTATACATCTGAAGAATGCCGGTGCGTGTTCATGACTCATTACACCATAGGAGACTAAATTCCCGTTATATACGAGACTAAATTCGATTTTTTACAAATAACCCTCCGAAATTACTCTGGTTTATAGAAAAGTCCTCGAAATTCGGATTTTTACAAATAACACCTCGAAATTATTCCGATTTACAGAAAAGTCCCCGAAATTATTGCGTTGATGGTGAGGGTGGCAGCGTGCAGGCAAGCGGGCGCGGACGGCCAAGGCCGAGGCTGAGGCTGTCCGCGTCCGTGTGCCGGCGCGCCATCCGGCCTCGACCTCCGTCCCAGGCGCGCGGGCGCGGACACCGGCTGGCGATGGTCCGGTGAGAGGTCTATTTATAAAAATTAGTTTTAAAATAAATAAAATTTAGACTTATTTTTTAAAAAAATTATTCAATGGGTCTATTTTTTAATGTATAAATATTAAATTTGTATTTTTAAATATAAAAATCTTTAATGTCTTTTTTGTAAAATTTTATTTAAAATGTGATAAAAAATATAGACTTATTTATAAAAAAAAATATTGAAGGGGTCTATTTGTAAATGTACAACATGAAAGTTGTAATTTTAAATTTTAATTTTTCAAATCTTCAATGGCTTATTTGTAAAATTTACTTATAAAATAAATAAAAGTTGGACTTATTTATAAATAAAAATATTAAAGGTGGTCTATTTTTAAATGTAAAAATATTAAACTTGTAATTTGAAATTTTAAATTTTAAAACCTTTTTTGTGAAATTTAATATTAAAAATGATTAAAATGTAGACTATTTATAAATAAAAAATAATAAAGGGATCTATTTGTAATGTATAAGATGAAACTTGTAATTTTAAATTTTAAGTTTTGAAACCTTCAATGACTTATTTGGAAAATTTAGTTATAAAATAAATAAAATTTGGACTTGTTTATAAATAAAAATATTGAAGATGATCTATTTTTAAATGTAAAAATATTGAACTTGTAATTTAAAATTTAAAATTTAAAATTTTAAAACCTTCACTGTATTTTTTTTGAAATTTAATATTAAAAATGATTAAAATGTAGACTTATTTATAAATAAAACCAATCAAGGGATCTATTTGTAAATGTATAATATGAAACTTGTAATTTTAAATTTTAAGTTTTGAAACCTTCAATAACTTATTTGTAAAATTCACTTATAAAATAAATAAAATTTGGGCTTATCTATAAATAAAAATATTCAAGGTGGTCTATTTTTAAATGTATAAATATTGAACTTGTAATTTGAAATTTTAAATGAATGTGAGAATTATTAGGCAGATACACTTTTAAGCTACCAATATTTTCATGGTTGAGAAACTTCACCATGATCAAAACCTTGCATATCTTTTAATTTTGTGATCAATAAAGCAGAAAAGTAAATGAGAAACTTTTACAACTTTCAGGTGAACTTGGTTGCAAAAAAGAGCTATATGACAGAATAATCTAAATTTGTACTAGTTCGTGTGGCACTAATTAATTTATACCAAGATGTAAAATCTGTCAACATTACCCATTTGAACCGAGGAAGAAGAAAAGCCACACAAATATAATTAGTTGATGTTAATAAGCTAAAGAACATGTCTGTGACAATAGGATCAACATTATGACAAATTGGGAGTAAACTAAGTACAGTTTGTATCTAACATGGATGCTTGCAGTTTTTCATAGGTCACCCCTTTTGATGCAATTGTGAAGCAGTGAAACAAAAAGGACAACAAAAAACACTGCATTCTACAGATGAAAAAAAAATTTGACTTCCAGACTTTAGGCAATCTTGTGTAACCCTATGTTGTGATCAGGAGGCATGGAAGTGATCAACGGAAGTGGTCCATGCCATATGACTTTGAAAACACAATTCTTGTGAGCCTATACTGATTGCAAAGGCCCTTGGCCGTTGTACCTGATATCAAAAACATAGATCACTGGATCAGTAGACCAAGCTTGACTAATCAGTGATGATTGGGATTCACTGCTCTCCTGCTCCCATCCAAAGTTGCTGCTTTTCTACCTGAACCATAAGCACTCAACATTTCCAATTATATTATGCTATACAAGCTTCACCAAATAATGGAAATAGCAATTAACAGCGATGATAAGGCTTTACCCTTTGTCCTTGACCTCCCACAAGCTAACAAATCCATCCAAGGCATTGCAAGGTGATAAAAGTGTATTGTGACATGAAGTTCAGAAAACCCATCTGTTACAATTCCTCAGGTAAACATGAATCATAAAGCTGAAACCCAAAGTTATGGTATAAAAGCTGGACAAAGTAAACAACAACGGTTGGTGCAATAGAATTCACCTAGAGTTATGGTACTCAAGCAACACGACATCATCATCATTTTCAAGAAGACAACTTACCCAATCAAAATTGATCCTAGGGATCTGACGAACTTTCTGCAAAAAAACACAGTGACATTTATTAATGTATTGTTTCAAAATCACATAAAATAAGAAAAAAATGTCAATTTTTTTAAAGAAAAACTCACATGGTAAATGCATACTAAAATTTGAATTCATCACGGTATACCTTCCTCTTCCTCTTCCCCTGCCACGTCCTCCTACATATTGGTTTCCCACTGATTGTTGATTGCTGTTAGATCTAGAAGCTTCAATTTGTTATTGTAGTCCAAGAGGCTCTTTACACGCTCTCTTGTTGTGTTCCACCTAACCACATCTACTGCAAGTATATATCGCTCTACTTAATGTTTCCATTGGATCTTTAATCATTTTCTTCTTAGGCCTACAAGTTGTCTCCTTGAACGTGGAGCAAGTACTTGCAAAGCATTTGGCACAGACACCCAAAGTTGCTTACTTGACAATGGAGTGACAAGAACATCATATACTCTTTTTTATGTCTCCAGAGTATAGTAGTCATCAACAAAATCAATAGGATCAAGTCGAACATCAAGGAGAGCAACAATACCATGAACGCAAGGCACTTTTATCACCTGCCACTGCCTACAGTCACAAATCTTCTGCCTTATATCGACAATCCATCGGCCTACAGGATCACTAACCTCTGAAATATCATCAGAAGACCTTCAAATACGATATCTGTCATGTGCCTGTGAAACTTTTCTAATAAAATCTTCTATTCTTGGCACTAGCTTTCCAGACCAGTGGGATTCTTCATTTTTTCTTGTGGCAAATTTTATCATTATCTTCTGCCTGATGAAGTCAAGTAATTCAAGAAAGGGAAGCTCCCTGCCATCCTAAATAAAATTATTAAATAACTTAGAAATATTGTTAGTCACATAATGACATTTCACTGAATGAGCAAAGTGACTTCTATTCCATGCAAAATCATTTATTTCTTTCATGTACTGCTAAGCTAATATGGATTGTTGTTTAATTCTCTTCATGTACTTCATGAATTCAGCAGTAAAAATGTATTTGAAGCATTAAAAATCAAATTTTCTAACCTTTTCCCAGAATAGGATCTTTTGAAATTTGCCATCACATGCCTTAAACAGGCTCTATACTCAGCATATGAGAAAATATTCTTCACAGCATCAGAAAGACCCTTCTGCCTATTTGAAATAATAGCCAAGATATTCAAATTTTCAATAACCCGTTGCAAGTTATGTAAAAACCATAATCAAAATTGGTATGTTTCTACTTCTATAACTGCAAATGCAACTGGAACTAGGTTATTCTCCCCATCAATTTCACAAGCTGAAAGCAATGCGCCTTTATATTTTTCTTTCAAGAAGCATCCATCAACTCCCAGTATGGGTCTGCATCCAGTGAGAAAAGCTCTCCTATAAGTATGTAGTGATATAAAACATCTTTGGAAAGATATATCTGGATACTGAGTAAAGTGCACAATATTACCAGGATGTCTCCTCTTCAACTCTGCTTTCAACGAATGAAACAAATTAAAAGATTTTTCTTCATTATCATGAATAATCCTGTAAGCATAGTCTTTTCCCCTCCATGCCTGGATATAAGTCAGTCTGAGACTGTATTTCTCATTCATCATATTCTGCATTTGCTTGACTGTGATTTGCTTGTCAACACACATCCAATGCAAAACTTAGTTGCTTACCCATTCAGCATTTGTCATTTTGTTTTCAGAAGTATTGACAGCAATACAAGTATGAACTGATTCCATTTTTCTTATCTAAAATCCTGAATCATCAAATCTCTCTGAAGCATGAAGCTTCCATCGGTAATTCGTAGAAGCACATCTGACTGTTACTTTGTTACGATCATTCTTCACAAACAAAGACTGAAATCTGTGCACAATACAGTACTGTCTAAAAGCCAATATGAATGCATGTAAATCTTCAAATATGTCTCCTATTTTCAGAATATTGTCATTCAAATTATCTTCAAGTAAATGTAGTAAATCATCTTCCTTTCTGTCTTCTACTCCTTCTTCTTCGCCTTGTCTTATATCTTCTTCCTCCTGCTCAGTAACTAACTCATCATTATCATTCTCCTCCTCCTCATCTTCATCAACATCAGAAGAATACATCAAACTGTGAAAACTAGAATCAGAAGGACAACCATCTAAATCTGAATCAATATATTCATCTCTTTGCACACTGCGATACACAAAAAATTCTCCTGTCAAAGAAATCAACTTTGGTGCAGACACCGCTGATAAGGAATCGCCTAAGTCCTCCACTGATATATAAATATTGTTATGCTTCAAGTCTTGAATCATTATCCACATTGCTTCCAATTGAATTTCATTGTTGATTGACATATAAATTAGAGAACTGCTATTTGGATATAAATACTTGATCACAAGTAACTCATCTGTCCTTACTTTGACAAATTTACAGGCTTCAGTCCATAATTCTGCAAATGTGTATTTTTTTGTATCAACCAATAAAGACTTCTGTCTACCAAATACATATTTTTTTATTTGAGTATGTTCCACTTCTTTTCAATATCCTCCATAACGAAGCACTAATCGTACCAGATTCTCCAAATCAGACATCTGCAAATATACAATATCAAAAATTAGATATAAAAAACAGATAAAAGGATTGTGACAGGTGAGGAGGGGGGTGTCGGAGGCCGTCTGGGGGCGGGGGTGGGAGCGGTGGGTGGGTCCGAGGCCGTTGAGCAGGGGGGGAGATGGAGGGCTGTTGTCGAAGGCCATTTGGGGGCGGGGAGCGATGGGTGGGTCCGAGGCCATCGGGCGGGGAGCGGGTCTGAGGCCATCCGACGACTGGCGGCTCGCAGACGCGGGCTCGAGGGCGCGCAGCGCGGACGACCGAGACCACCCGGCCTCTGGCGTCCGCACCAGGGCACCATCATGCGCGGACGTCTGCCACCCGGCCTTCTTCCGTCGGACGTCCTCGCCAGCCTCGAGCGCGAAGGAAAGGGTGGGTTCAGGAGGTGGGGGTTCGGAACGAGGTGGTGGCTTACTGAAGACGAAGGAAGGCGGCAGCGACGGCAGTGACGGGACGGTGGTCTTCTCGTCGGAGAGGTAGCGACGGCGCGAGGGCAGAGCAGGGGGCCGAGGACAAAGGACAGAGCACCGACAGCGACGGCGTGGGGGGCGCGGCGTAGAGCAGCGACGGGGTGGGGGCGCGGGGCAGCGACGGCAGCGGCTGCGCAGGGAGTGGCAGAGCGGCGGTGGCGGCGAGTTTCAGTATTAGGGCTACAGTGAAGGAAGGAGAGGGTTTTATAAGAAAATTTCGGGGACTTTTTTGTAATTCGGAATAATTTCGAAGAGTTATTTGCAAAAATCCGAATTTCGGAGATTTTTCTGTAAATCAGAATAATTTCAGGGACTTTTCTGTAAATCGAAGTAATTTCAGGGTGTTATTTACAAAAATCCGAATTTCGGGACATTAAATAATAAAAAAAATAATTTTAGGGGTTTAATTCTAAAAATAACTGAGGGTAAAATTGAAATTTTTTGAAAAAATTTTGATTAAATAACAAGGTTGTAGATAAATATTTTTGAAAATTTAGGTATAGGTAATTCCGGAAATTATGGTGATTGTAGGTAATTAAGGATAATTACGGAGATTATAGATAATTATCCCAAAAAGTTTTTCACAATTTTCTGCTTTGAACCCTTGCTTTCTAAAAATTGTTTTGAAGTAAAATCCTGTAAATAAAAACGCAAAGTCAAAGGATTGAATGAATAAAAAATCGTGAAAGACGGAGCCATGCCGTAGTCAAACCGGGCAGGCCTGATGTCTGCACTGGATTTGCAGGGTGTCGTGATCCTAACTCTCAATTTACCCGGCCGGCAATCGTTGCAATCGCTGATCTGGACTGATCTGGACTGTAGATATGGACATCTACGATTCGAATTTGTCCATCAAACAAATCATTAGGCCGCAAAATATGGGCCCAGCCTGGCCCGAAATTGGCCCAAACTGTGTCTAGGCAGGCCCAAACCCCACCCGACCCAACGAATCTGCCACTTTTGAGATCGTTACCCATACCCCCTTGAAATGTAGCATATTTAATTGAAAATTAAGCGAAACTTTTTTTTTTTCCATTTTTATCGATCTTTGAGGAAGTCTCAATTGATGTCGTGGGATCCAGATTCGTTATAGATTCCGGTTTGAAAGGCTTCTCCATATCAGATTCATTTGACCATTTCTTTGTTAATTTAGAAAAAAAGAATTATAAATAAAATCATTAAAAACTCTAGGATGAAAGTTATTTTAATGCTAAATTAGTCACAATCGAAAAAATAAAAAAAATAAAAAATTATCAGTAATTCATATGTTTTAAGTAATATTTTGGTATTTATAGTATACATATGCAATTTAGTATATCCGAAACTTTTTAGTCTCGATTGTGATCCACATCATATTTTTCATAAATAATTACTATAAATTTTAGATTTCTCGAAATCATTTTATAGGAATAAAATATTTATAAATACTCAGATTATTCAATCAAGTTGTCATTATTCTAAGATTACTAAATTTTCCAACTCATTTTAGAGCAATTCTTCGTTGGATTCCTTCAGTGATAAATTAAAAATATAACCTTGGTCGTCTTTGTTGGTGACTTGATTGGTAGATTGGATTCTAATTTTTAAACCCGACTAGTTTAACTCAATATATCATCGGTTGATAACAATGACAAAGAGAATGTTATGTTTAGTTTTCAAAATACCAGATACAAATATACAAAATGCAACAGTAACAACACGTCTGTTTAAGCGAGTAATTAGAAAATTACATGGCAAAATTTTAAATGGAAAGCTAAAAAATAAAAAATAAAGGAAAACCGAGGGTTGAGATATATTCAAAAAATATAAGGGGTATATATGCAAAATTTTAAGAAACAACTAATGGGGCCAAACCAAAACCACCAGGGCATGATTTGGTTCGGAATTAAGATCAGAATCAAACTAGTGAACTATTTTCATAAACTAATATTTTTTATTAAAATTAACACTTCAATAATTTAAAATTCAAAGAATTATTTAATTTTTTATAATAATTTAATTTAATAATAATGTAAAATAAGTAACGTTAATTTTATAAAAATAAATATTTTTGAAATGGACTTATCTTAATTTTGATCCTAAACCAAACCGGACTAGAAGTGTCACATTCTTTCGCAAGAGCTTGGCGGGACCAATTTGGACGGCAGATTGATCCCTCTCGCGAGATGGCAAACCTGACCCAAGTGCGTGTGGGTGCCGTCCGGATGAACCCAATCGCCGCGTACTTGTCTGCCACAAGCTGACCGGTGCCAATGGGCTGCAGCCGAAATGGTGGGCAGGCTCAGTTGCTGGGTGATTTCTGGGCCCAATTCCTTTTTGCAAATTCTACCCTCTGGTATTTGCATTCAAGTCCTGAATTCTTCATTATATTTGCATCATTCATGATTTTTATTTGATTTATCACAACGAGGGTTCAATTTTAATCCAATGGGTAAATTAAACTTTTGCCCAAATTTTTGTCAGGCAGAACATTTTATGAAAAATTTTATACATATTATTGTAAATAAGTGATAATTTTTCTATATTTCTGTGAAAATTACAGTATTTTATATATTTCTAAAATTTTTCTTTTTTAATATCCCTCCAACTAAATGGTGTTAATTTTGAGGGAGAATTATTAAAAAATTACTAAAATTTTCGGAAAATTTTGATTGGTCTATTATACTTTTAAAATTTTGTATCAGTCTATTAAAAATTTGAAATTCAAAATTAACTCCTAGAGCAACTAACCCTATTAATTGACATATAAATTTATTACTATCTACAAATATTTTACCTTATATATAAAGTTTTTATTTAATATATAAATACTTTATCCAGCATATAAATACTGAAAGTATTTATATATTAGATAAAATATTTATATATAATGTATAATATTTATAAATAATTACAAACTCATATCTTTATTTAAAAAGGTATAAGGGTTGATTCTGAATTTTAAAAAATTTAGGAGTTGATAAGAAATTTTTAAAATATAAGGATTGATTAGAAATTTGAGAAAATTTCAAGAATTTTCTAGTAATGTTTCCTACTTCTGACCATGAAACCAAGAAAAAATATTAAAATTACCATTGAGCCCTATTTTATATATTTATGTAAAATATATTTTTTATAAAAATGCATGAAAGTTAAAAAATATTAAAAAATTATAAAAGTTAAAAATTGCAAAAAAAATTACAATAGATTCTTTTTAAAATTCATTTAAATTATAGAAAGATACAAAAAAATTTTAAAAGTTCAGAAAATTATAGAAAATTTTAATAAAAGTACAAAAACTACAAAAAAAAAGTTATAAAAAATCGTGAAATATAAAAAATTATCGAAAAAATTCTAAAAGTACACAAAATCACAAAACCAATTAAAATAAAGAAAATTACAAAAAAAAATCTATGACAATTCAAAAACTGTAGAAAAACCTTTGAAAGTATAAAAAACACTAAAAATATAGTAAAGATATAGAAATAGAAGGAAAATATTGAAAGCATAGAAAAATACAAAAATCTCCGAAAATATAGGAAATGAAAAATTCATAAAAGTTTAAAATATCGCAATAAATTTTTTAAAAGTACAAAAAATATAAAACTCTTTGAAATATATATAATTACAAAGAACTCAAAGTTTAGAAAATTATAGAAAAACTTTAAGCCCCGTTTGGTTCTGGATAAGGGTTAGGGTCAGCTCGGACTGACCGGACTATTTTTCAAACACCAAAAATTTGACCAGACTAATATTATTTAATTTAATTTAATTATAAATAAGAAATGACTAAAATGTCCTCATCTCCCTTGGCGAGCTCGCTGCTCGAGCTGCCTGGCGAGCTCATTGGTGCGTCGAACCTCGTCGGAGAAGACGAAGTCGGCAGTGGCGGCAGCGGCAAAGATGGCCACTAAGGGTAAATTTGTCTAGAAAAAATTTAAAATACATGCTAGCCAGATCAGTAACCAAATAAGATTTACTTGACCGTATTATCATTTTACATTTTATCCTTTTCTTTGACCATGACCTTGACCTTGACCCGGAACCAAACGGGCCCTAAAATCTTAGAAAATCAAAGAAAACTTTTTTGAAATTATAAAAAATCTTAAAGAACCTCTTGAAAGTTCAAAAAATCACATAAAATCTCTAGAAATTTTAGAAAATAACAAAAAAATTAAAACTTCATAACATTATAAAAAGCTTCTAAAAGTTCATAAATTTTTGATTGAATATTTAGAATAAAATGTCACAATTTATTTAATCATATATATTTTTTTGTAAATAATAAATTTGTTACTAAATATATAGCATATATCAAAAGTCATAGTAATTAGGAGTGTAATGACCTTAGAATCATCATCGAGCTCATGCAATTTGATCTCAACTCAAATTTAAATTTTAAAAAATAAATTTAAGAATTATTTTCAACTAATTTATATTAAAATAATTCTCAAATAATTATGTTAAAAACGATGAATTAAGATCATCACATCTAACTATTAAATTATTTTAAACTTTCATGAGGTTTTTTTTTATGATTTTCTATACTTTTAGGATTTTTTTATGGATTTTTAAACTTTGGAGAGTTTTTTCTTGTAATTTTCTAAATTTTTAGGGATTCTTCCTGCAATTTTTGAACTTTTTGGATATTCTGTAATTTATATTTTTTAACATATTTTATAATTTTTTGTAGTTTCAAAAAATTTTCTGCCATTTTTTGAACTTTTATAAGTTTTTATGTGATTGGTTATATTTTCAGAAATTTTTACTTTTTTCTATACTTTTTTTATTTCTATATTTTGAGAGGATTTTAGTGATTTTCTATACTTTTAAATCATTTTCTGTATTTTTTTATATACTCGTGACAGTTTGATTTAAAATTAATAAATATTATTGGTGATATATTGAAGTAACTGAACCGAGTAAATAACTAGTAAAAATTGAACGTAAAAACTGAACAACAAGCTAAAAAGCAAGGTATCCTTTTATTCCGGAGTAAAAGAGCTAACGTACCTTGAAGATCAAACAATAAAAAAAAAGAAGTTATTGAAATTAATCTTCATATTTAAATCTACAAGGAAATTTTGAGAGATCCAAATTTGAAATCACTCGTTACGAAAAGCGGGGTAGAGATTATGATGCCGAAATTGTCGGAATTTGGATATACTCGTACCTTATAAATAATTTGGTATATAAAAATATAAGAACTAATGTATAATTACATATTTTACTCACATATTATTATTATTGTTAATTTTTATTTTAATTTGAGCATTAGAGTGACTCATAGCTAAAGAATTCTTGGTAGAATTTTTCATAATTCTCTTGCATACATAATAACAAGAGGATGGCCTAACATATCATATTATCAAAGAGTTATACTAACTGAAGCCAATTTCGAACCGCACTCCATCAACAATAATATTTATAAAGGTGCAGCTCAGTAGAGCTCGGTTCTAATAATGGTTCGTGGTTTCGGCCGAAACCCTAAAAAACGTTTCGGTTTAGGGTTTCGGCGCTGCAGACGAGGGCGAGGGTGAGGGCGGGCGGCTGCGGGCGAGGGCAGGCGGGCTCGGGGCGGCTACGGGCGACTGTGGGCGAGGGCGGCTGCGGGCGACTGCGGCGAGGGCGGGCGAGGGCCATGCACTGCGGGCGACTGCGGGCGAGGGCGACGTGCTTGGGCGGCCGGCAGGCCGCGCAAGGCGGGCACAGGGCGGTCGGGGCAGCGGCAGGGCGCGCGGGCCGGCCGCAGGGAGCGCGGAGCGGCTACAGGGAGCGCAGGCCATCGGCGGCGAGCTCAGCGCGTGCATGGCGAGCTCGCCGTATGCGGGGCGACCGCAGCGCACGCAGGGCGAGCTGAGTGCGCCGGCAGCGAGCTCAGCACGCGCGGGGTGAGGGCAGCACGCCGGCGGCATCCTCAGCGCACTTGGGCCGACCGCAGCTCGCCCATGGCGCCCACGGCGAGCTCAGGGCTCCAAAATGGCATGTCCGGCATCCCGCGCGGCATCTCCGGCAGCTCCGCCGGCGAGGGCAGCTCGGCCGCCGAGCGCAACTCACCCCGCGAGCACAGGTCGGGCGGCGACGATGCTTGCCCCTGCTCTCGTTTCGGTTTAGGGTTTACTGTGCTGATTAGTATAATTCGCATGGTGGGCAAGATGTTAATCAAGGTCCAACAGATAATGCGAGCTATAGCTACTGTGACGGTTATCAGAACGAGATGTCTTCATACAATTCAGGATATTATCAGTCAATGCAAGATCATACCACTTCCTACTATTTGCATGCTAAACAATACTATCGATCACAATTTCATCGTACTGATGAGTATGGTGATCAAGAATATCAATCTGTTCAAGATCCACCTCGGAACAGCATGTGGTTATAAGACGTGGATTTATATCATGTATGAAATGATGTTTTTAAATTTTAATCATATTCATATCATTTCTTGTATGTTTTTTTAATACACTAATATATATTAAAAGTAGACAATATCAGTGACTAACTATCAAAATTAATTTTAATTAGCTTAAATAATATTTTAAATTATTGTAAAATTAAGTATGAATTCATTTATAATTTTTCAAAATTTTTCAAAATTTTTCTAATATTTTATCGTATTTTTAATTTGAAGTCAAAGCATAGTCAAAATATAGTCAAACTCTGGTCAACGCCCAATTAATAATTTTAAAAATTCTTTCGGCTGAAATCGAAACGGTCGAAACCGAAACCGAAACGGCCGAAACGGCCAAAACATATTGGTTTCGGCCGGTACCGAAACCGAATCCGAAACCGAAACCGTAAACCTTGGTTTTAATATATTCAAAATATATTAAAGGTTTTAAAATTCTAATATAAAGGTGCACCACACTGATTACTACTCAATAGTAGCAAATAACGGAGAAGAAGCTCCGCAATTTGCAATTCTCGGACACTCTTCTCCTTTTTCTTCTGCTAATGGCAGCTCCTTTTGTGCCAACATATCCGAGAGCTTACTATGTCTACTTCCTTCTCCATATTATTTTCGTTGCACTGGCGATCGAAGCAGGGCTTTTCGGTTGAGAGAAGATCGGGGGCAGTGCTGCTGGCTCCCATGCTGAAGTTGCTCTGCAGCAAGAGAAGAAGAGTGCTTCAACGGTAGCAACCCTGACTGTAAGTGATGGAGAAGAGCAAGTTGAGGAGCAGAAAATGGAAGATTTGAGTGCGCAGGAGCTGTTTGTGAAGGTTGAGAGGTTCAGTGAAGACTTCTACAGGCAGCTTGGAAGGCAGAGGGAATAGGGTTTCCTGCTGAGTTTGATTCTGCTGTATTTGCTTTCTAATTACATGACATGAAATAAGCAGGAATTTGTTGCTCGATTAATTAAGCCAAATAGAGAGGAGAATAATTTATGCGAAATTCAAGCTATGGCAAGGAGAAGAGTTTTTTATTTTATTTTATTTATTTGTAGAACAAGTTTGGAATTTGAAAATTTTCTTTTTTTTTTAAGAAAAATTTGGCCATAAGCACTCATTTCCTCCAAAAAATTACACCCTTACAATCCCTACGACAATTTTTCAAACTGTTATTGATGCATTGGCATCAATATTCAACTGCAATGCATACTTCTTCATCTCATTCACTTTTAGCATAAATTTGATTTTTAAATTTTAATTTTTAGCAAATAATCACCTATCTTATAATAAATTTATAAAAAATCACTTATCCTATTATTATTAGTAATTTTTTTAATATAAAAATCACATTGATTAAAATAATTTAAAATAAAATTTTAATTCTGAAACAAAATTAATCAGAATAATTTAATTATTTTATATTAATTTTAAATGATAAAATTGAATTAAAATAAAACTATTTTTTGATATTTTGATAGATATAAATATTTATAAATTTATAATATAAGACGAATAGTTTTTTATTAATATTAATAAAATAGATGATTTTACACGTACTAACAATAAATGATTTAAATTTAAATTTTAATGGTTCCATATAACTATTTTTTTTATTATTAATGCAAAATAAATTGGTGCAAAATGTCTAACTTGGAATTCCGAGGTAATAACATTTTTCAAGACCAAATTATAATCAAATAAAAAAAAAATTCCGACAATTAATATAAATATTATCGAAAGGAAGGCTTTGTCAATGGTCAACGGCGTTCGCCTAAATTAAATAAGACCATTCTTGGCATTGACTTTATTGGGTCTGACATCTCCTCTAGAAATTTCAACTGACGGCAAAACAAAAAAATCTTTTGAGACAAAGTTATTCATATAAACCCTCAGAAATCAGGAAAATTAACACATGTATCCCCACAAAACAAAGAAACTCGCACATATCCCCTTTTGGTTTGGCAATCGAGGTGAATCCATGCAAATATCTTGTTTTGATAGGGGTGTATATGAAAAACACACCTAATTTTTTTTTAAAAAAGGAGAGCAATAAGATTGACGGCGAGGGGCAACAAACCCATCTCAAGTCACGCGCTGGAGACGGTCCTCCTTCGTAAATTAGGAATATTGTAGCGTATGGTGCGTCCTACACATCTCCTTACGCAGGACAGCATCCCACCCACTAATTATGCCTCGTGATTTACATAAAAAATAATTTAACTGCCGAGATCGTCCTACAGAACTCGACGTAGGACAAATCGCGGCCGAAATCGACTATCTTTTGCGGCGGTTGCAGCCCCCTCCTCGGATTAGGATACTTCTTAGATCCGGACGCCTCCCACCGACCTTCCCAAACTCTGAACCCATCTCATCCGTCCACGTCACCTGTATTTCTCCCAATCTCCACTGTCCATCTCCTCGAGATCCGCTCTCATAACTTGTATTACATTAAAAGCAAGTCAATTCAACAAAATTTTCGAAGTCAGAAGCCGAAAGCGGATCGCCATGGGCAAGCAAGAAGAGGACGCCATCGCCGACGCTGCAGCAGCAGCACAGCATGAGCTGCCGGAAAAGGACGTGCAGGAGGTGGAGAAGATCCTCGGCTACGAGTTCTTTGACCGGAGCCTCGTGGTCGAGGCGTTGACGCACCGGTCGTTCTACTTCCCGAAAAAGCCGACGGTGACGTACGAGAGGCTGGAGTTCCTGGGCGACGCGGTGCTCACCTGCCTGGTCGCGCGGGAGGTCTTCTTTGCCTACCCGACGCTGCCGCAGGGGCCGCTCACCAAGCTCCGCGCCGCCAACGTCGACACCGAGAAGCTCGCTCGGGTAGCCGTTGCCCACGGGCTCCACCGCTTTATACGGCACAAGGTGACTCAGCTGGACGCCCAGGTTCTTCCTTTTCTCTTTTTTGTTATTTTTTTTTATTTTTGGGTATTTTTTGGGAGTTTTAACTCTGTAATTATTTGGACTTCTATTTGGGGTGGGTGGGTGTGGTGGGTAGAGGATCACCTGTTCGGGGAGGAATTCAAACCACCAGAACAACCTCTCGCAAATTTGCACGACATCTTATATTGTTTAGATAAAAAAAACAAATAAAATTAGAGGGAATTTGTGAGACATTGGATTGGAGGAAAAATTAAGTTATTTCAATCTGTACGGCTGAATGGGATTCGTCGCCTGCAAAACTGGTTGGATATTTGCGAGAAGTGTGTTTTGCTGTACTGGTCGTAGCAGAAGAGGGGACGAGAGCTGTATGGGTAGGGAATTCGCGAAGGTCACCGTCGTCTGGCTACTGCATTCATTGTTGCCACGCTGCTGATGGTATAGCGGGGCCCGCGGCGGGTGGGATCTATGAATTGCAAATTCTAGAAACTTCGAGGAGATATATCAAAGTAGAAAGGTCGACTCTGGTTGGGTCGAGAAGTTTTAAAAATAATAATCATAGTAATAATTCGGATTTTTTTTTATATATTTATGTAAAGCCAGGGAAAATTATCAGATAATTTGTAGAATTTTCTAGTTTTTTTGTTAATTTCTTATATTTTTGAAATTTTTTTATCAATTTTTAAAAATTTCTATAATCCGGATTTTTTTTTTTGGAGTAATTAACTTTTTAAATAGATATGTGAGTTTTTATAACCATTTTATTTTATGTGTAAATATTATATATGAAATAAATTATTTGTAAATAGTTATAAAATTATACTTTTATTAATAAGATTAGTTATTTCAGGAGTTGATTTTAAGTTTTAAAAATTTTTAGGAGCAGACAAGAAATTTTGAAAATATAAGAAACCTATTGGGAATTTCAGAAATTTTTTTATAATTTTCTCTATTTTCTTTATGTCCTGGTAAAAATTGTAATTATATATATATATATATATATATACCTGAAAAACGATTTTTTAATTGATTTTTTGAATTTCCTATGTACCTCTAAAAGATTTTGTTTTTTCTCAAATATTTCTCTTCAAATTACATTTGAGAAAGAAATATAATTTTTCAAAGATATCTAATCTTACAATTATATAAAAAAAATTATAATTTTGTAAGAATATATACATAACTTTTCCTAATAATTTTTAATAAGATTCGTCACTGCATGTCATATGAAATCAGCAGTTCGGTCGCAATGGCATCCCGTCCGTGATGAATTAGACATGGGCTTTTACTGGTTCCAAGCGTTGCTTGATGTTAAGTGGAAACGTATCCAATTCGGCTAATGATGTTACTAATTGCATTTTATAGTGAATTACTTTTGCTTACTAGTTGTCATATTTCGTGCTTTGTGGCAAGTGTGTTTGGCTGATTGATACATTGCCGAACAGTATGAACCAGATTGTTGTTTTTAAAACAAATGAAATTTAATTATTAAACTTTTATTTTAAGCATGATTCGAACTCATGATTCTTCCCCTAAGAGAGGATGATATAACTGCCAAACTAATACTTAAGAGTATCTTTATTTTAAGCTAGATTCGAACTTAAAATTTTTTATGTTACTAAACTAACGCTTGAGGTGTTACATGACTGTCAGTATTGTCTGAGTATCATGTATTTATATGTTGTTTCCATTGTTTTCATGGTCATATTTGTCAGTTAATGTCATGTTTTATTATCAGGTATTAAATGTGATTAACCTATGTTAATGATTTTCTTTGTTCTTGTTGCTTATAGGTTCAAGAATTCATTGAAGCCATGCTCTACCACCCCATCCATTCCAACGGTCTCCTTGATCCTCCGAAAATGCTTGCAGACATCATTGAATCTCTCATTGGGGCGATATTCGTGGACACAAACAGCTCCTTCGAAACTGTTTGGAAGGTCTTTCCTTTTCTCTTCTTCTACATGAACATTAATAGATGTCGAAACCTTGATAATTGTTTGAATTTGCAGGTTTACAGAAGGCTTGCAGAGCCCCTGATTAATCCAGATACCCTCGGCAAGCACCCGGTGAGCGAGCTGCTTGAGCTGTGTCAGAAGTACAAAATGGAGGTGACGTTCCTCGGGGATGCTTCGACCGAGTCAATCGCGAACAAAAGAGTTCGAGTGTTGGTTGATGGTAAATTTTTTGGCAACGGAGGATGCGGCAACAAGAAAGAAATTGCTCAGAATCGCGCTGCTAAGGTTGCCTTGGATCTTTTGAAGAAAGCATTGGAAGATCAAGACCCAACTCCAACAAAGCCTGATCTTTTCTCCTGAGTTATTTGGACAAAGTAGTTTAATTAGATTTCATATACAAAAAAGAGTTACAGTGAGATATAAAATGATCTTCATTCAAAGAAAGTTTCTTGTTATTTACTGTAGACTAACTAATGAAATCGTTAACATGTTTTACTCAGATTTTAACTCGAAAATATAGTTGTCTGTATGTCAAATCATCCTTCAACGTGCGGCAGGGAGACGAGTTCTTCCTCCAGGGTATCGGTTTTGGTTTCGGTTTAGAGAATCGAAATTGAGCTGTTTTGGTTTTGATTTGCTGGCGTTCTCAGCCAAAACCCAATCGGTTTCGGTTTGGAGCTCGCAGGACCCGAAGTAAAATAAAGAGAACGATGCTTATATGTCACCGCTTAATCGACCATCAAACCTACCTCCTCTCAGAAGTCGAAAAATAAGGGCAATTTGGTAAATTCAAGAGATGGTGACGGCGCCGGATTTTTGTTATAGACGTTGTCGTGCCTCGGCTGTTTCGTTTGGAAAATTTTTTTTATATAAAATTAATATTACTTATTTTATATTATTATTAAATTAAATTATTATAAAAAATAAAAATGTTTAAAATTTTAAATTATTATAAAATTAATTTTGATAAAAAATATTAATTTATAAAAATAATTTATTAATCCTGATTCCAATTTCTAACCGTACCTAATAGGATTCCGATCGGGGACGCGTTCCGCTATCCACCGCGCAATCCTCGTCGGCAGCGACTCGATAACCGATTCGGTGTGTAACCCCGGTGACAAATCATGGTATGCCACGATCCCTTTGCGAAATTTGTCTACGTTTTGATCAATTGGCGCTTGATTTTCGTATGATTCTGCTTTGCCGTCTATTTATTACGGTTAGGGTTCTGTTGAATTGGAGACTAGTTTTCATGTTGATTTGATCTTGTTTACGGGAAATAAGGCTTATCTCATGCTCTACATGCATTAATTTCTCGCCTTGCTCGATAATGTTCGTTTTTTTTTCTTGATTTGGGAGGTCTTTTGGTATTTTCTTTCGAACCCAAGATAGGATTTTTTGTGGATTAAGGAATTCTGGAGATGGCGTTAATTTGGGTTTAGGCTTGAATATAAATTCTAAATATGTTGGAAATTTGATTTGTTTGGCTCGTATAATCACATGGCAATTGATGATGATTTTAATTTCTCCCTGCAGTCTTCGCTTGCGGCTGCAAGGGCTGATAATTTCTATTATCCACCTGAATGGAGCCCGAAAAAGGTATATTTTCATGTTCTTGACACGGCCACTAGATTGTTCCTTTTTTCCAATTCATCTTGCACATTACCTGCGGCTTTTTGTTATTCTTCAGGGTTCTTTGAACAAGTTTCATGGTCAACATGCTCTCAGGTAGAGAGCACGAAAGCTAGACCAAGGAATTCTTATCGTAAGGTAAAAGATTTATGGGCAACCTGTAATAGTTGTGTTATGCGTACTTTTTTATGAAATCAGTGAATTATATTAAAATTTCACTGATAATGCATTTCATTATGGTCGTATGAGGTAGCTTTCTGTCTTTTGCCTCTTCCTTTCCGTAAATATCTTAAGGATTCTGCAATTGCCACAACTAGAACCTGTGAATTTGTTGTAATCAGTAATGAAGAAAATGCATACAACTGATGTGACATGCATTGCTTGTCTTCTACATGATATTACTCAAGATGTTGTGTCTTTCCTTCTTGGGTTTCTGGATTATGTCTTCTTCTCTGGAGTTTATGTTCTCTCTCAAAATGCGGTATTATGTGCATAAGTTTCCTACTTCCATCTGACCTGCCTCTGTTTGGCCAAGAACTGGTCTTTTGATTTGATGTACTCTTCTCTTTAGTTGCATGCTTTATATTTGGCATGAGCAACATAGGCCCAGTAACTGCAGAAAGGGCTATTATAAGTCTATTTTAGCAGCCAATTAACTTGCTTGTTTGCAACATATATCCATATGAAGGTTTTGGAAAGCAAGCATATTTCCATATAATCATATTGCCCCAAGTTCTCTATATGCATTTCTCCACACTTAAAATATTTGTTTTTAGGTTCGAAATGCCTTTCAATATATGATGTGGAGGTTGCAACTCTATGATAGCCAAGGGTGTAAAATTCAATGCTGAAAGAAAGCAAGTTGGAAATTTTTACACTACAAAGGTATGTTGTATCATAATTTATTGCCAATTTTCTGTGTTTTGTTTTCTGAACATGCAAAAACATCATATCTAAAAAGTAAAAATCTCTGTGTAGTTTGGTATGAGCTGATTCAGTTTTCATTAACTACTTCAACCAGGATTTATGAATAGGTAATGGATCGATTAATTTGAATAGTCTTAAATGAAACTCCTGTGTGCCTGACTCCCTCCATCCTATAAAACACAAACAAGACATACATGAGTATCTTGTGGGAGTGACACCTGGAATTTGATGGTTTGTTATTAAAAATCCAGATCAAACGACCAATATGGTATTCCTTTTCATGGCATTCTGTCATTTACTTTTTCTAAGCAACACAGATATGTGCCACTTAGCTGTTGATATATGAAAATTTTATTGGTTTGCAAAGATCTATTTAAGTCCGTGATATGTTTTGTTCTTATTTATGTTACCTTGTACTCTGCTGTTCTTCTTGATTTTTTCTTTGTGATTGGTCCTATCCGTGAATATTTGTTGTATTCAATGGGACATGGAATTTTTCCTAAACTCAATCAACCCCTTCAAACTTGTCCATTTTTCCTCAACAAAAAGGCATATGTTGTAACATCCTCTATTTCCATCAGATATGGAGCTTCACAATGAAATCAGCATGCTGCAAGCATGAAATTGTCATGCAGACGGACCCAAAAAACTGCGAGTATGCAATCATCTGTGGAGCTCAGCGCAAGGCTGAGGATTTTGACATTGAGGATGCAAAAACATTTGCCTTGCCAGCAGATGAAGGTTTTTAAGTCAATTCTAAATCTTTAATATAGAACGCCCTGAACTTGGTTGGGGTTACAATTCTAGCTTATAAACTATGATACAGAAAGAGGCAAGCTTTCAGACCCTTTCTATCGTCTTGAACATCAGAAACAGAGCTGCTGTTGGTGCATCTCCAGAAAGTTGCTGACAGCAGACACTCTGATGACTGCAATCTAAATAGAGCCCTTTGTGCTCTTCTGAGAGTAAGTTTACCATCAGATAAATAAATTCCTTTGTGTAGCCTCTCTATTTATTATCTGTCATTCATTTTTCCAAATCTCTTGTTCAGAGTCAAAAGAACAAGGTTGCCCAAGAAGAGAAGGTATCAAGAAATATGGGCCTCGGAATACGGCTTCTTCCCCCATCATCAGAAGAAGCTGCAAGTGCAGTTAGCATAAAATTCTCTTCAAAGTTTGAAAGGAACAGAAGGGACAAGAGAGCAGCCATCAAGTCTTCATCCATCTTTCCAGACTCAGGGAGCTCCACGACAGGAAACAAGCAGCTAGAGCTCAAAGCCAAAAGGAGGAAAATGAAAGCTGTCACAGCATCATTTTTACTGGCTGGAAGGGTGAAGCCATCTTCATGGCTACGGCCAAGCAACCATTCTGGGAGTGGTGGACAAAGTGGTAGATCTTTGATGCCAATGTGCAAGCATTAGTATTCTATTGCCAGTATTAGTAGATCTACTTAAATGTGTCAATGTAATTTTGTTGTACATGGGAACGTAGGGTGCTTGCTTGTTTGGTGTATATCTGACTTGATTCTTTTTCTTGAGCTGATGTTAATTATGATGAAAGCATATTAGATTGCATTTGTTTTATTTGTTGATTTCATACTTTGTAAACAGCTATGCTTGTATGAAGTTTGACTTGACTATGGTTTACTTATAATGAAGGGTTATTATTAGTCGGCAAGAAAGAGGAGAGGCGTTGCTCGTTCCAAGCATTCTGGGTTGACGCCGTGTTGCTGCATTGCTACGTCGTCCAGCCTTGGTGCCTCCTTCCTTGAACGCGAAGTCAGCTTCGGCTTCATTGAAATCGGGGAATCCTGCTCCCTTCCCCGCATAAAAAGGGCCCCAATTAACTCCCTGCAGGAATTAAAGTAGCCCGTGAAATGGAGTCCCATGTAAGCAAATCCAGCCCGTTCTTCATACAGTCCACCCTCCTTTTTCTCATCTCGCTCTTCGTACTTCAAAGCTCTCATCGATCACGCTGGCAATTTATTCTTTTGCCTGTCTGCCTCCTCTGTCCTCCTCTCTACTTGTATCATCCGTCTTCCCCATGACTCCCTTTCTATGGCTCTGAAAACCCATTTCCTTCTCGCGCTTCTGCTCTTTTTTGCTGTCGTGTGTGGCTGGAGCCATTCGGAGTTTCCACCGCCCCTGCCTCCGCCGGTGAACTTCGGGCGGAAGGTGTTCGATCATTCGGTCTACAGTCACGCAAGGCACAGTCAACATCATCACCACCACCAGCACCACCACCACCACGACCACCACCACCGTCACCATCATGAACACCAGCATTCTCCAGTAAGCCGAGAAGGCCGTGAGATTGATCCTCGATATGGCGTCGAGAAGCGGCTAGTTCCCACGGGGCCAAACCCGTTGCACCATTGATGAACAAGAAGAAGGATCGTTCTTGTTTGAGGAAGAGCTGCCTTTTACTGTTATATTGTCTGAATTTAACTTATTATTATTTTTTAGTGGGAGAAAGCCCGGAGGGTTGTTGTTCATGTACGTGAGTATTTGTTCATATGTTGCAGAGTTTTGTTCTTGTTGGATTGAAATGAAAGAAATGAGATAAAAAGAGGGGCGGAATAATAAATTTCGTCGATGGTTTGTGGTGATTTCTGCCGCATCCGGGGCCTGCTTCGCATGGAGAGTTCAAGTTTTACGTCAAATGATAATGAACGTAGTAACTGCGACGGCACGTCGCGGCACGGATTACCACCAATTTATCGGGTTGTGGGATTGTTCACGGGCCGGTGAAGTATGAGTGATAAATGATTTTTTGTTTTTTTTTTTCTAAAACTGAAAAATGATTTTTTTTTTTTTTTACCACCAATTTGGTATTTACCGATGGTAAGATCAGGAGGAATGGATTAATTACAAAATAATTAATCAAATACGGTTAATTATTGTCAAAGTGACTCGAGCGGGTCACGATTTAACTCGTTTACGAGTTTCCTGCCACGGATCAAGGGCTCCAAATGTAGAAGCCCGGCCGCTTCGGTGCGCGCCAAACCGCGTTTTCCCGCCACTCGCTCTCTCTCCCTCTCTGCGTCCCATCAACAAACACCTGAAACGCATATTCAGCCCCCAAATCCCCTCCCCAAACCCTCGATTTCGCAGTCGGAGAAATGGACGCCGACCAATCGTCGGAGCCCAGCAGGCTGCCGGAGATCAAATTAGGTATTCCTAACCCTACGATCTCGCCCCTTTTCCTCTTCGTTTTTATTGCGGCGATTGATTTCATTTCTCCTTTCGTGTGGTGGGGATTCTTTGCTTTCAGATGCGAAGCAGGCGCAAGGGTTCATTTCCTTCTTCAAATCCCTTTCCAACGTGAGCAGAACGCTTGCAAAGTGTGAAGTTTTGTGTTTGCGTCCTCTTTTTGTGATGACCTAATCATGCAGGGTGTTTTTTTTTGTCTCTTGTTTTTGTAGGATGCGAGGGCTGTGCGTTTCTTTGATCGCCGGGTGAGTTCGTTCTTTTTCCAAAGAACAATTTAATGGGACCTAGAATGTATTACTGGATTTCCCTGACTCTGCCAGATAAGCTTTTTTTTTTTCAGTTAATTTATAGATAACTACTTAAGCTAGGAGTTTGATTCATTCATTTGCCTTTTTTTTGTGGATGCTGCCATCCAAATGATGGGTTAAAGAATTGAGAGGTGGTAAAAGGATCAAAAATAGTGTGTTGATGAGCTAAAATGGAGGGATGGAAATAGTTGTATAGTTTCTGCTAGTTGTTAAAATCTAGATTTGGCCAACCTGGTCGGAGTTTTCTGTATTTGGAACTGGTCCGAGCATTTTCTTTCTTTATTTTGGTTTTGCTTTTTCTTCTATTTCTGTCATTATCAACATGTTTTCTCATTTTCTCTCCTGTTTGTTCGTTCATTTATTTTTTTGGGTAATTTACTTACTATTTGTCGTTCATTAGGAGCTGTGATTACCTGGTTCTCTCAAATTATTTCTGTCTTTTGTTAGTGAAAACATTGTACGTAGTCTTGGCTCTTGCTTTCATACATTTCCAATTGAAATATTGATTGTAGTTCAACTTGATCAATGTTTAACCTGAAAAAAAAACACATTTTGTTGCATTCGAAATAGATGCTATTGCTGAATGGTAAACCTTTTTGTCTTGGTATCTAACTGATGTTTGGCAATATCCTCAGGATTACTATACTGCTCATGGTGAAAATGCGCTCTTCATTGCAAGGACATATTACCACACAACTACTTCTTTGAGACAGTTGGGTAGTGGGCCTGATGGCCTTTCCAGTGTAAGTGTGAGCAAAAACATGTTTGAAACTATTGCCCGTGATCTCTTGTTGGAGAGAACTGATCGTACTCTTGAGCTCTTTGAGGGTAGTGGGTCGAATTGGAGGTTATCCAAAATTGGAACACCTGGCAATATTGGCAATTTTGAGGATATCCTATTTGCCAACAATGACATGCAGGATACCCCAGTCACTGTTGCTTTATTTCCTGTTTTCCGTGAAAACCAGTGCACTGTGGGTATGAGTTTTGTGGATATGACCAAGAGAAAGTTGGGTTTGTCAGAGTTCCTTGACGACAGCCAGTTCACAAATGTAGAATCCGTTTTGGTTGCTCTTGGTTGCAAGGAGTGTCTTCTACCCATGGAAAGTGGGAAATCTGTTGAGCTGAAGACTCTTCATGATGCACTATCCAGGTGTGGTGTGCTTTTGACTGAAAGAAAGAAATCTGAGTTCAAGTCGAGGGATCTTGTGCAGGATCTTAGCAGGATAATCAGAGGTTCAATTGAACCTGTCCGCAATCTGCTCTCTGATTTTGGTTATGCTTTGGGTTCCCTTGGAGCATTGTTATCTTATGCAGAATTACTTGCAGATGACAGTAACTATGGCAACTATTGCATCCAGAAGTACAATCTTGATAGCTACATGAGATTAGACTCAGCTGCCATGAGGGCACTGAATATTCTAGAGAACAAAACTGACTCAAATAAGAATTTCAGCCTGCTTGGTTTGATGAATAGAACCTGCACTGCTGGTTTGGGTAAAAGATTGCTGAATAGGTGGCTCAAACAGCCATTATTAGATGTTGATGAAATCAATTGTAGACTGGATTTGGTTCAGGCATTTGCAGAGGATGCAGAGCTACGCCAAGGACTAAGACTGCATTTGAAAAGAATTTCTGACATTGAGCGGTTGACCCACACTCTGAGGAAAAAAGCAGCAAATTTGCAGCCTGTCATAAAACTTTACCAGGTGACTCCGCTTTTGCCTTCTTTTGAAATTCCTATACTATTGGCAGACTCGACTATATTATAGCAGCATAAAAATGTGATTCCTGCCTCTCTTTATGGTTGGTGATCTCTCATTGAGTTAATCTGTTATGACTTATGAGATCCACTATGTATATCGGCATTCCTAGTTAAACATGTCACATATCTTGAATTCCTGAGAGGATCAAAAAGTAAATGGAAAATAGTTGTACTTTATATTTCATGCAAGTTCTAAATGGCATGTTTTTGTTACTTTCCTTGTAATACTGTGTTTATCTTGTACAGTCATGCATTAGAGTTCCACACATCAAAGGTGTTCTTGAGCAGTATGAGAGGCAATTTTCGGAATTGATACAAAAGAAGTATCTTGGGCAACTAGAATATTTGATGGATGAGGATCAATTGAGCAAGTTCATTGCTCTTGTTGAAGTTTCTGTTGACCTCGATCAACTTGAGAATGGTGAATACATGATAGCACCTGCTTATGATCCACATTTAGCAGAAATAAAGAATGAGCTTAATGCAGTGGAGCAACAAATACATAATTTGCACAAACAAACAGCAAATGATTTCGATCTTCCTCTTGATAAAGCATTGAAGTTGGAGAAAGGTACACAATTTGGACATGTTTTTAGGATCACAAAGAAAGAGGAACAAAAAGTCAGGAAAAAGCTCAACACCAATTTCATTATTCTCGAAACTCGAAAAGATGGAGTTAAATTTACAAACTTGAAGCTTAAGAAGCTGGGAGATCAATATCAGAAAGTGTTGAGTGTGTACACAGGTTATCAAAAATCGCTTGTTGCTCGGGTGGTTGATACTTCAACTACTTTCTCTGAGGTATTTCAAAGATGAGTCTCCTTTAATGCTTCTGGACTTTTGTTGATACACTTACACTATTTATTGAACCATTGACTTTTGCAGTTGTTTGAGACTTTAGCTGGGATTCTTTCTGAGCTTGATGTATTGTTAAGTTTTGCGGATCTTGCTATTAGCTGTCCAATTCCTTATGTAAGACCAGAAATCACTCCCTCGGTGAGAACTCTAGTCGCTTGTGCATCTCTTTCAATTGCTGCTTGGCTATTTAAAGACTCCACTGAACCTCTTTTATGTTACAGGATGAGGGAGACATTATACTTGAAGGAAGTAGGCATCCTTGTGTGGAGGCCCAAGATGGTGTGAACTTCATTCCTAACGACTGCACTCTTGTAAGTTCCTTCTGACAACCTTTGTAGATGTTCCCTTGAAAATGGTTTTAGTTTTTATTCTTTTACAAATCTTTTATAAACTGAGCTAGGTACGTGGGAAGAGTTGGTTTCAGATCATCACTGGTCCTAACATGGGTGGTAAATCAACATTTATTCGACAGGTTTGTAACTTCTTTTTATTATCTAGTCATGTTGCGGTCATGTTGTCAGATTGAACATATTTTTGTGTCCATCAGACTGTCACTTTGTTTGTCTTTTTGAAAAGTTCTTTTTAACAGATGTATACAAATAAATCTGTATCTGGCAAGCTGAAAGTAATGTTCTCCTGAACTCGGGTCAATAATTTTTTTTGCATGGCATGCTGTGCAAAACTCATGCACGTGGAATATATAATAGTTGGATGAGTGAAAGGCAAAATGTCTTCGTTGATGTGAAAATAATTATGGATTATTTCTGGACAGCCTTCCTAATCACATTTTTTGTTGTTGCCTCTCCTATCAAGACAATGCTCATCACTAGGAATGTGCTGGTTAAGAATACTTACAATGCAAACATCAATTCTTAATCAAAGGTTCAAAGAATAGAAGTAGCCACTTATATCTGGCAATTGGTGCATTCTTTCTTCTGTGAGCTTAAGTTGATAACAAATATGTACCAAGTTTGGGGGCAGATGTTAACAAATCTTTGAGTGTACTCTAAGCATATATTACTTTTATTCAGCGTCATTCTATGAAGATTCTTTGCTGATTCTACAGTTTTCCCATTCCAGTCAACTTGGTCTACCATTATCATAGCTGCAAATGGGGTTGGGGGAAGAATGAATTTCTGAATTTATCTCTGTTCGTGTGATAGTTGGGCGTGGCTGTTGGTTTGGAAGGAAAATTACTTCATAGATACTGTGTAAACTAACAAACAACTTGATCTTGCTTGCAGGTAGGTGTAAATGTGCTAATGGCTCAGGTTGGCTGCTTTGTTCCATGTTCCAGGGCATCTGTTAGCATACGTGATTGCATTTTTGCACGTGTTGGGGCTGGTGATTGCCAGGTGAGTTTGGGCTAAACTACTCAATAGTCAATAGCTCCTATTATTGAAAGAAGCTAAACAAAAGTTTAACAGATAAAAAATTTGACTTAGATTAATGTATATGCTTAGATCATTTTAAAGAACAATAATTATTTTGACTTCCAGTTTGTCATTGTCATAAATTTACATTTATTACATAATTCCAAATTATTTTCTTGATTGTTCTCTACTCTACTACAACTGTTACTGTTCTTTCGGTAACTACTTAGTTTGAGAACACTTTAGTGTTCGACTGAGATGATTTTAGGAAGAAAGCCATTCTTCAAACTAGGTTAATATTACAAAAGCACCAGTGCATCTGTATTTGTCAGACTTTCATACTGTGGTTCAACTTAATAATAATGGACTACTGAATGCCTGATGACATAGCTGCCACCATTTCAATCATAAACACTAGGCAGCATTTCAGCAGCAGCAGAATTTTGTGTATAAAACAAATAATTGTTAGATTGACATGTGGCCCTCCTCAACAAAAACTGAGGTAATTGAATTTTGAATGGCATGCTGACTCTGCTTCTTATCTTAGTAGGGCATGTTAAGGCAAGGTTTTAAGTTTCGGTTTCGGGATTGAATAAAAGGTATTGAATATATTTTTTTTTGGTTAAAAAAACTTAAAATATGAAAGAAAAAAAAAATGTAGCTTGGAGGATTCGAATCCAAGTCACCTTTGACCCGGGTCAAAATTTTAACCATTAGACTAATGGTGTTTTGTGATAAGAATATAATATATGAATATAAATAATATATTTTTGAAAAATGAAACCGTAAGTACATGTCGAAATGTTTCGGCTGAAACTGAAAACCATGTGATAAGATCCCATTCTATGCTTCATGATTTATCCTATTTAGAGATCATATAGCTGGGGCTGTTTTTGTATGATGATTTAGTGTTGTAGTCTACACTTTTGTTTAATGGATTACATGCCTATATTGTTCTGACATGATGTCCTTGTTTCCAGCTGCGTGGAGTTTCAACTTTCATGCAAGAAATGCTTGAAACTGCCTCCATATTGAATGGTGCCTCTCACAGATCACTCATAATAATTGACGAGCTAGGCCGCGGAACATCTACTTATGATGGATTTGGTCTGCTTCAGATAATTTTCTAGTTTATATTTATCGGAATATTGAATCCTTGAATCATTCTTTTTATTATATGGCTTTCCTGGTTTGCAAAATCCATATCATGTGAATTCCCATTCTACTCCAGCATATTATTATTTTCCCTCCTAGCCATTTGCCTGTTCTATTGTACAATGTTAGTATGTTTTGGATGTTCTATTTCTGATTCCTCTTTTTTGATAATATTTCGAAATTGGTCCTGGTGCAAATGGTCCCATTTCTTTCTGTAAACCAATGTGGGTGTTCCTGTGCATTAACCTTTGTTATGGCATGGCTGTCTTTCAATGAAATTAAGCTATTCTTTTTAGTTATATCTGCCTCTTCATCTTTCAATTTCTAAATATCCTACTTGATGCTCAGGTTTAGCTTGGGCTATTTGTGAACACCTTGTGGAGGTCACCAGAGCTCCAACTTTATTTGCATCACACTTTCATGAATTGACTGCTTTAGCTTCTGAAAACTTGAGCAAGTCTTCTGATGTCCCCATCCTTGGAGTGGCCAATTATCATGTATCTGCGCATATAGACCCTTTAAGTCATAAGTTGACTATGCTTTATAAGGTTTGTCTTTCTCTTTGACTTATCCACTTTTGCATGATCACAACTACATTTCTTGGATGTCTTTTCAAAAATCTTTTTGTTTCAGCAGTCTATTAGGCACTGTTTGGTTTGGAATCAAGATCAAGTTCAAACTCAAGATCAAGACTAAAGTACAAAATGATAGTCTGATCAAATTTTTGGTGTTTGGATGTTAGTCTGACTAGTAAATGGTTTTATTATTTTTTTGAATCTTTATGCTCTTGGGTATATTATTTATTGAGATTTGAATGAATAAATGTAAGGATAATATAATAATTTATTTTTTAAAGTAATGTAAAAATAGTATGGTTAATTTTTGGTATTTGGATGGTAGGCTGGTCAAGATAAGATGATGCTGATCTTGATTCCGAACCAAACTCATCCTTAGTTCACAAAAGGTTCAATAGAAGTGATAATTTTGTAAAAAACTTTTACAAAAATTAATTGGTTGCAAGCAAATATGAGAGATCAGGTGGCATTTGCAAATCCCTTGTGTATATATGTACTAATTTGTGCTTCTTCAGGTTGAGCCTGGTGCCTGTGATCAAAGTTTTGGTATCCATGTTGCAGAGTTAGCAAATTTTCCAGAAAGTGTTGTTGCACTAGCTAGAAGTAAAGCTGCAGAACTGGAAGATTTCTCTAGTACACCTACTTTTTGTGAAGATTTGAAGGAAGAGGTAGGTAGCTAAAGTGTGAATCCTTTTTCTTAATGTAGTTTTCATTCTTCAGCTGACTTTTCTTGCAATAGTTCCTGTGTTCATTTTATCATCAAATTTAACCTTAGCACTATTTTCTTCAGCAATTTTCTACGATTCTATTCAAGATATTGTTAGAATGGCCATTTACTTTTTCAAGTCAAACATTAGTAACAGTTTATCAGGTTATATGCCTCAAGTCCTGGGAGGTTGTAGAGATAACTGTTGGTGGATATCTCCATGCTTGATTTAAGTTCACAGGCACCTTAGGCATGCTCTTCTCTCGAGTCAATTATTTCTAGTTGATTCTGATTATTGTTTGCACATAACAGGTTGGATCAAAACGGAAACGAGCTTGGGATTCTGATGACATGGCAAAAGGTGCAGCACGGGCCCATCGTTTCTTGCAGGATTTCTGTGCGTTGCCTTTGGACGAATTGGATGAGAAGCAGGCAATGCTACAAGTGAGCAAG
This sequence comes from Trichopus zeylanicus subsp. travancoricus, assembly GCA_005019695.1. Lineage (NCBI taxonomy): Eukaryota > Viridiplantae > Streptophyta > Magnoliopsida > Dioscoreales > Dioscoreaceae > Trichopus > Trichopus zeylanicus. The sequence goes on from RXID01022574.1 coordinate 48,056, forward strand.
CTGACCTCTGATCTTGAGAAGGATGCAGCGGATTTCTCATGGCTTCAGCAGTTCTTCTAATTGATGGACAAATCACCTATTTCAAGATCCTAAGCCTGCGATCCAATATTGCGCTTCTCGTGATAACGACTGTTGCAATGGATATTCTGATGGCTTCCCTATTTTTATCTCCATTGTTTTCCGCTGCTCTAAATCTTCTGGGAAGCATCTTGGTTGGTATCTACAGTCGTAATGGTCCTTTTTTTTTGTTTTCTGTCGGCCATAATGTATTAATGTATAAATTTTTAAGCAAATGAGCATTTTTTATAATTTTTAAGAAAATAATAATGTTTTGCAAATTTTAAGAAAACAAGGATTTTTCTGTAAATTTTTAAAAAAATATTGGTGTTTTTAAATTTTTAAGAAAATGAGTGTTTTTGTGATTTTTTTGAAAATGAAGACTTTTGTTCAAATTTTTAAGAAAATGAAGGTTTTTATGCAAAAGAAATATAATTATAGGGGCCTTTAATCAAAATAATGAGTCGATTGGGCCGTTGCATCATGTTCGCGATTTTTTTTAAGTTAAATCAAGTTGACGGTTGTAACGCACGGGTAATATGTGTTAATAGTCCATGAAGTTTACAGATTGCGATGAGCCGAAGAGTTGCTGTGCGAGAAATCCAGATCGTTGGGTCGAATTTGAACCGTTGAATGCCTGTCTGTGGATCCAGTTTGGATCTCAAAGCCCAGCCCAGTCGGTTGAAAACTTAAAATAAGGGAAATAAAAATAAATCCCTAAAATCTTTGTGTTTGTTTTGTAGAAAATTGAACTACTAAAAATTAAAATCCTTCAAAAATTTTCATTTCAGTGTTTATTTTGTAGGAAAAATAATTTTCATAAAAATTAAAATCCGTCAAATGAGAAATTTTGATTTTCAACCAAAATGACAGAAAATAAAAGTCCTAAAAAATAACATCCTAAGTATAATTTGTAAATTTTTTCTGCTCCAACATAAAATTGATAATTAATCTTCAAAATTTCAATAATTAATTTTAGATATTTAATTTAAAGTATTATTTAATATATTTTTCATAATTAATTTTTAAAATTTAAGTATATAACTATGTTTCACTCGACTATTTCGAAATTTGAAAAATTAAAATCTCTTCAACCAAACAAAAAATTCGAAAATTCAAAGATTTCAAATCCTTTAAAATTTGGAATTCTCAAGTACTAGAAATATTACTTTTTTAAAAAAATATTAATATTAAATGAAACAAACATACCTTTATAAAATTCTACCTGATATTTTTATAATTATAAAAAATTCCTAAAATATATTTTCACCTAAATCTCAAGTAATTATGTTCATTTGGAAATCATAAAATAGTTTGTATGTCTTAATTCCCACTTAACTCATAAATCTCGTCTATTAAATTAGGAGTTCAATTGATTTTTTTTCTCAAAGTAAGATGTCAAGGAAAGTAGGATGAGAAAAATCAGTTTATTGTACTGGTTTTATATATTTTAGAATCAAAATCAGATTTTGATTTTTAAAAAATCGAGAATTAGAATTGTATCAGTTTGAGTTAAAAACTATTTTTTTTGGTTTTGGTTCTAAACAGGTCCTAAAACTAGAATACTGATTTTTAAAATTTTTATTTTATATATTTTATTTTATATTAAAATTATATAAAAATTAATTTTAAATACATTAATACATAATTTATTAAAAAAATTATTTAATCCGTTATAATCTTATAAAGATTTAATTCGAAATATATTAATTAATATAACATAAAAAAATTATATTTTTAAATTTTATATTATATATAATTATATATATATTATAATAATCAGTATAATTTTGGTATAGTAATTTTTCATAAACTATAAAATCGAAACCGAAATTAGATTTTAAATTCTATTAAAATTAAAAATTGAAACTATACGATTTGGTTTGAGAATCAATTTTCGGTTCTCAATTTTGATATATGGATTTTCGATTTTTTTATTCGTTTCTAAAGGAACCACATATCATGGTAAGTATGTATATATTAAACAACTCACAAGGGGTTATATGTAAAACATTCACTTACAGCCCCGCGCGGTCTTGTCACTCGCCGAGGAACACGCCAGAAAGAGCCGAATCTTCGACGGCATCCGGTTCTTTGGCTTTTACTTCTTCCTCGTCCAGAAAAATCCGCGAAAGCGAGAGAGGTCACTTGCCGGAGAAGCACATGGCCCGCGGAAGCAGGGTCTCCGGCATCAAGGAGGAAGGAGAAGAAGAAGAAGAAGCAGCAGCCTCTTCATCCTCCAGCTCAGCATCACCACCACCGTCCATGCTCGAATCTCTCGATCTTTTCAACGACGAAGCTATCGACCGACGCCGCTGCAAAAGGGCCCATCTCGCTCTCCTCCAATCGTACGAGCGCTCGGCCGAGGCCGCCCACGCTGTGCCGCGCCTCAAGGGGATTCACCGAAGCTACAAACCCGGCGATTGGATCGAGTGCGTCAGCGGCGCGACCAAGGCCGATTACGACGTCCCGGAGACCACGACCCTGCTCCTAGTCGGGCCGAGAGGGTCCGGGAAGAGCTCTCTCGTGAACCGAATCTCCAGACTCTTCGAGGACGATGCTTCTCTGCCCGATCGCGCCCAGGTTTCCCGTGAGTGCATGGAAATGATTCAATTTGATTTTGACTTCTATGCTAGGGTTTTTGGTTTTGGTTCATTGAGATTGCATTTTGTGATGGCAGATAATCCGGATGTTTCGAAAGGGACTTGCTTTTTGCAAGAATACACGATTCCCAGGAATTCCAAGTCGTTCTGTATTTATGACACTCGAAGCTTGTCATTGAGGCCAGAGGAGAACTACAAGTTTCTTGAGAGGTGGATGAAAAAGGGAGTGACTCATGGTGAGATGGTCATCAGGTGAGTTAATTTGAACGTGTCAAAGTCGTGTTTTTTTTGGTTTCTGTTGAAATGCTTGTAAAATCTCTGATTATGTTCAGATGAAGTCTTCTATTAGATTGTGTTGAATTTGCAAGGTTTGTAAATTCAATTCTATCACTTATTTATGATCTCAGAAGAACTAGGATTAATCGTTTTACAGAAAAATATGAAGTGTTCCTTCGCCTTTGGAAAGTCAATGGCAACCAAGTGCTATCATCAGTTAAATCATAAGCAATTTTAGTTTTAGTAGCCTAGAAGATTCCTTCACTTGATATGCAACTGTTAGAATGTAGTTGTGCTGATGAAAGGCGTAGTATTAGATGCAATTTTGTTTTAAGGAAGTAAATGTATTATTTATTTGGAGTAATTGCTCGATTCCGGATCGATGACTTGATTCCGGATTGATGACCTGAAATTGTATTTGCTACAGAACTTAAAAAGTTTGTTGGATACTCTTTTTTTGGTGTTATGACAGGGATTCAGATGATGTGGTCATGAGGAATAGCATGAAAGTCATGGCACGACAAGGGCACTATTGCCCCTGCCGAAGGAGAATTTTGAACTTTGTTATATTTGTGATTGATGCTGTCTCTGTTAAGGACATAGATTACATTAAGATGCTGGTCAAAACCTTCAATTACCCATTCTTATCATTCAAGGTCTGAGTTCTGTAAAATGGAATTATTGTATCTATATATTTTTAAAAATAGACTAGATAGGCATCTAATTTATGAACAATGACTTGGTTTTTTTAGAATAGTTAACTTGTATCGGAAAAGTAATGGACTTTATTATTTTATCTTACATTCAATTTCAGATAGCAAGCCTGCAGTTGCATTTACCCATGGTGATGAAGTGTTAGCAAATGAGCGTATTCTTGTCCACTCTTATTTGGGAGAGCAATTGGGCATCCCTCCAACCACACAGATTTTTGACATTTCTGGTGATTCCTTCTCTTGAAATAAGCTTACTTTTGTTTCAAGAAAAATATCCTTCACTTCATTCTCCTTGATGACATTATTTTCTTTGTTAATATTTTGAGTACATTGCTTATATTTTCAGACACCATGGACAGTGTATCTGAATTGGCTCTACTGGAAATGATACAATATTCTATTGAGCAAGCAGAGAGAAATCTTCCTTTCAAACAAAATTACCTATTAGAGGTCAGGCTACTTTACATATTCAAATCTGGTCTCAGCTGTTAGGTTAAAAGTTCATCTGAATTCTGTGTAGCCAAAAGGATTGCAAGGATAGTGCTATTTGTTGTCTTGCACTGTTGGCTGATCTTTGATCTTTGCATTGAGCCTTTCTTTGCTAATTCTCTTCACTGTGGTATTAAAACCTTTACTTTGGAATTTTGTGTATGGTTTTCTGTATACTTGTAAGAGTCATTCATTGATCTTATAAAAGTAATGGCAGTCACAGCAATATATAGGTAAGTAATCAGAGGAATGCATCTTGTTGATGTCTCACATGTAATCTGGAAACTTTACTGTTAGAGCTAGACATTGTTTTTTGAATCCCTATATTGTTCCTATGAGTGTTGAAGTAGCAAAAAGATGCCCTTGCGCCTTACAAGATGGCATGTTAGTAGACAATGGATGTGACTGCTTAGTCAGAATAGAAAGATATTGATTGCTAAACTTCAGTGAAACAACCATGTCAGTTTTTTGTAGTCATTTTCTCTTTTGCAGTTTATAATTGCCTGATATGACGGTAGATACATTACTAGATTTTGTTTATTGGTGTTATTTTTTCCTCTCAGATGATTTTATTATGGCCTAGCCTATTCTGACCATGGTTGACAATGGAGTAGTATGTTATGATATTTAAAATATTATCTAATATTATTATTATTTATTATCATTAAAAATCAAATAATCAAGGTGTCATAATATTATGAGTTTAATAAAGTCAAGATAAAATATAAGATATATATATATTATATATTATAATATATATATATTATATATATCTATTATATATATTATATATACCTGTGTGTGTGTGTGTGTTGTATAGAAGGAAAAAGAAAGTTTGTTTAATTTGAATTATAATGGATTTGATTTACATTATTTGGGTCAAATCCATTTTGAATTGGATTTTATTCTAATCGGATTTAGTTATTCAGTTAGTTACGTTGCTTTTTAATAGAGAAAAAACAATGTTAATGAAGAAATGTGTTTTTTCATTTTGAATTATTTTTTGTTTTTGAACAAACACTTTAGATATTATAAAAAGAGGTTCAGAATTTCATTATCTATTCACTTAAAATACTAACTAATTCTTTAGATATTCTTAGTCTCAAAAATTAATCTAGGGGATTTTTTGTTTCAGAATAGGTTTTAAATTTTAGACATGTAATCTTTTTTTATCAAGCATTATATCTTCATGTATCTTCCAGAGCCAATCCATAATAGTTGTGGGGAAATACTACTTTAAAAAGACTCTTTTCAGATCGTCTTACTTGATAAAATTTTTTTTTTTATTTTCTCCACTTTTATTTATTTTTCAGGCATTTTTGTAACATTTTTAGAGTAGTATTTTTCTCTAATGAATATTACTATCATCAAATCTCAAGAAGTGAAGAGGTTGGAGAAATTCAATGAACTCAACTATAAGTATTGAAATCTTAAAATGATGTTTCAATTTACACTTGTCAAAGTTACTTATGTACTAAATGTTTCTTATCCCTTAAAAGAAGCTAATGAAGAGGATCTTATAACTTCTCCAAAAAGTGGTTCCATAATGCCATTCTTGTGCATTTATGATCTTGAATTTTATGAGCAATTTATTTTTTAATGTTTTTCATCAATACAAAATTGCTGGTGATTTATGAAAAGAATTCCAAAAGAGTACACTAACGAAGATATGGGCAATAAATCCCTTTTTATTAATAAGTATATTTAATACAAGTTTGATGATTCAAATTTTATTATTGATCAAACAAATGACCTTAATGATGTTGTTATCTAATGTGCTAATGCGGGTGAACTTCCTCATTTGTGAAGAAATTACTAAAAGGTGTTGAAGCATAAAAAGAAACTTCTAAATTTGGATGAATTTCTTCAACACATTCAAATTGAGTTTGAGAGAAGAAATCGTAATACACTTGATAATAAAAAAAGAAGTGTTTAATGTTGAAGCTAATGCATCAAAATCTCTCAAGTTTGAAGATAAATTTTCAAACAAGAATGACTCTTTTAAGAGAAAAACAGAAATTTTCAAAGAAAAGATGAATAAGAAAAAAGCCTCGGGTCTTTGTTATGTATATGACAAATGAAAACATATTGCTGTAAAATATTTTGTCTATAAAGGAAAAAGGATGGAGGCCAACGTGATATAAGAGTGACATGATAAGCATGATCTCAGAAGTACTTGTTGAAAACAACAATGGATGGTGTTACATATCATGTGACGACATATAAGAAAATATTTAAAACCTATAAAGGGATTAATGGAAAGAGTATTTTCATAGGTAATTCATTTCGTATTGTATTGGGAATTGGTACTGTATAAGTTTTTTTTTTCTTCAAGGAAAATGTTGACTCTTATAAATGTTCATCATATTTCTATGCTTAGAAAGAGTTTAATCTCTATTTAAAAGTTGGATAATTATGCGTTCAAAGTTATGATTGATTCTCAAAAAGTGATCATATTAAAGAAAGGGTCTTTTATTGGGAAAGATTGTATCAAAAATAACATGTATTTATTAGGTATTAATAAATATTTTCATAATTCTTATATTGTTAAGAGTGATAACCATTTATGATATTGTAGATTAGTGTATATAAAAGTAATATTATACATAATATAATTTTTAATAGTTACATTCTTAAATCTTCATTTATTTTAACTATTTATAATTGTGAATGTTGTGTGCAAGGTAAAATTGTTAAATCTTTTTTTAAATATGTTATTAGATCTACTTTAGCATTAAAGCTTAAATATATTGATTTATGTGATAATAAAGAATATTTAATTAGAAGAGAAAAATATTATTTTATAACTTTTGTTAACATTTTTTCTAAGTTTTCTAATGTTTATTTATTTAAAACAAAAGATGAGATTTTTGAAAAATTCAAAATTTTCAAAGAGGAGATAGAAAATAAAATAGGAAAAAAAATTAATAGATTAAGGACTGATAAAGAAGAAGAATTTCTATCTTTTGAATTTATTTTTCTGTGAGAATCATGGTATTGTTTGAGAATTTTCTGCTCTTAATTTTCCTCCTCAAAATACAGTGACAGAAAGAAAAAAAATCATATTTTATTAAAAATAGTTAATACTTTGCTTATATATTTTAAATTACCAAATAGCTTTTGGAAAGAAGATTTATATACTGCATGTTATGTTTATAATAGAATTATACAGACATCTTAGGGTTGCTATGAATTATTATGTGGTAAAAAATCTAATATTAATTAGTTTAAAATTAAGGGTTGTGTTGCTTATTTTCTAAATACTATTAAACAAAGACTAAAATTAAGAAGTAAAGCTATCAAGTAAATTTTTTTTGATATACTAAGAATAATAAAGCATATAGGTCTCTAAATTTGCATACTACTTCAATTTTTAAATTTATGTATGCAATATATTTTGAGTATTTAACTATTAAAAATGTTGATATAGTAGATTTACTAAAAGATTTACCTTTTGAATTACTTATTGATTTACAATATCTATCTGTTATTTATGATGTTACTGGTAATGTTTCAAAATAACAATGTATTTATTTTTAAATATTAAATTAAGTAGGAGTAAAAGAGGAAGAATAGATAAAACGTTGGATTTAATATATTCACTTATGTGATATAAGAGAATTCAAAGAACTTTCAGAAGGCTATATTTCTAAACTATTCTCATTTATGGAACCAAACCATAGATGATGAGATGAAATCCATTTGTGATAATAAAACTTACACTTTAACAATTCTTCTTTTATATACCAAACTTTTAAATTGCAAATGAGTTTTAAAAAAAAAACTTAAAATCAATGGTAGCATAGGTAAATATAAAGTAAAGTTAGTAGTTAAAAATTTTTTTTTAAAAAAAGACATTAATTATTTTGAAACATATTCTCATGTTACTAGAATCATAGTTAATAAAATAATATTTATAATTGTTTTTGTATGCAAACTAGAGGTACACCAAATAGATATAAAGACAACTTTCTTCAATTGTGAATTAAATAAAAAAAATTGTGTAAATCAACCTAAAGGTTATGTTGTTCAAAACAAAAAAAATAAGGTGTATAAGCCTAATTAGTCTTTATATGTCCTTAAATAAGTTTCTTAATAATGATTTATTAAATTTAAGAATGAGATTTAGAAATGTATTTTTATTTGTTTTATTATAGAAGAATGTGTTTTTATTAAATGCATTAGTGATTATAAATTTTGATTACTCATTATGTTGATGATTTGCTCATTTTTTGTTCTAATATTAATTGTATTAAAGAAATTAAAATTTTCTTATCTCAAATTTTTGATATGAAAGAGTTGAGACTAGTTAATATTATTTTAAAAATTAAGGTTATCAAAAGAATAATAATTTTATTTTAACACAATTATATTATATTGAAAAGTTATTAAGAAAATTTAGTTATATTTATCGTTTGCCTAATAAAATACTTATTTTATTACATTATTTATTATTGCCTAATGATAGTATATTTATTGAATAAGAAAAGCATTCAAAAATTATTGGTAGTTTAATTTATACAATAATTTATATTAGACTTGATATTACATATGCAGTAGGTATTTTGAGTAGATTTACTTGTAATTTTATGTTAGATTATTAGAAAGAATTAAACAAATTAATGAGATGTTTAAATTTTATTATACATTATGGTTTGCATTATAATTATTCTAACTATACTTTAGAATATTATAGTGATACAAATTGGGTTTTGAATAAAACTATTTTCAAGCCTATTAGTAGTTGGTTTTTCACTATTGGTAGAATTATTATTGCATGGTCTTCTAAAAAACAATCTCATGTTACATTATCTTGTATAAAATTTGAATTTATTTATATGTCACTTGCATATAAGGATATTTTATAGTTTAGGAAATTCACGAAATATATTTTCTTTAATGAAAATGGTAAGAAATTTATCATATTATTTTTTGATAATCAAACTGCCATTTGTAATGCAAAAATACAAGGATGAATAGTAATAGCAAATATATTATTATGAGATATAATTACTTCAGAAATATTGTGAAAAAGGATAAAGTTAGCATTAAATAACTATCAATAAATCAAATGCTCGTAAATTTTCTGACAAAATCTTTATCAGAAGAGATGATATTTAAATCAATGAGAGATATGAGACTATTATTGATTGATAGGTATCTTATTAAGATCCATTTAATCACATTGGTGTCAATTATTATCAAAAATTATTTGTACGAGAGATTGACCTATCTAAATAATAATCTATTGAAAAAATGTACAACAAAAGGTTGATATTTTCAGTATATAAAATTTAAGAAATAGTGGGGCAAAATCTATTCTTAAATAAAATCTCATACTCATTACATTGTATTCCAAAATAGGAAGGATGAAGTTAAATGTTCTTAATAAATTCATATTTTATGTGGGGTGATAAATTAATTATGAACATTTTCTGATGAATTTACCTAAATAAATAGGAAGTGGAGTCACCTCTACTGATTGTTATCGGTAAAATCTTAAAAGTATTTGCTAAAAGAGATAAATACATGACCGAATATATAATTGTATTAGTACTTATAAAGTAGGAACCGTTGTTTATCGATGTGGTTTATTATGAATTATACTTTTTATAATAGTCTAGGATTATGAGAGCATAAAGAATATTATTATATTATTATTAAATATTAAGTGGAGCAATACTATGATATTTAAAATATTATCTAATAATATTATTTGTTATTATTATTTAAAATTAAAAATAATCAAGGTATTATAATATTATGAGTCTGAGAAAGTCAAAAGCTAATATTATTATGTATATATATGTTGTATAGAAGGAAAAAAAGTTGATTTAGTTTGAATGATAATGAATTTGGTTTGCATTATTTGGGCTAAATCCATTTTGAATTAGATTTTATCTCTATTGGATTTAGTTATTCAGTTAGTTATGTAATTTTCTAAGGGAGAAAAAACAATAATTTTCATTTTGAATTGTTTTTCTTTCTGAATAGACACTTGGGATATTGTAAAAAAGGGTCCAGGACTTTATTATCCATTTACTCGAAATACTTTTCGGTTTCTTCAAATATTTTTGCTCTTCAAGATTAATTTTGAGAGTTTTTTATGTCGGAATGGGTTTTGAATTACAATCGTATAGTCTTTTTCTGTCAAGCATTATATTCTGGGATAGCTTTCAAAATCAAGTTGCAACCGTTATGGAGAAATACTATTTTAGAAAGAGACTCTGTTCAGATTATCTTGCCTAACAAATTTTATTATTATTTCTTTTTCTACTTTTATTTTTTTTCTGGTATTTTTTATAATATAGTATCCATCTTATTCAGATTGTTGGATGATCCATGTGACATCCCTTCATTGATCAATGAACTTCTTATTGTGGCTTTTATTGCTTTCTCATTTATCTTATGTAATGCTCATAGGTCAAAACTTCAATTTATGATACCTTAATTTAGTAGAATTGATCAATGAATGATATGTGTCTGCATGAACATATAGGTGTCACATAACCATTTGAATTGCTTGGACATGTATCAAACATCGGAAAACATTGTGTTTACTGACAGGATGATTTGAACTTCATACTGATCCCTTTATTAGTCCTTTCTTTTGCTTGTTTCTGAATGGGTTGGAATTCACCAAAACATAATTTAAAAGATTATACATAAAATTTTGAATCGTCTCATGTCCAGAAGATCTCTGTGTCAATGAATACGGATGTACTGCTGCTGCTGTTGGAAGTCTTCTCCATTGTTTTCACTATCATCCTTATCCATGCCATGTGGTTTTGACGTTGGCTGCCTTGGCCTGGTATGACACTGGAACAGCTAAATCAAAATGGTGAATGGTTAAGTGATGTTTCAGGGATATTATGACATTCCGTGTAAATTAATTAGGTTTCTTAATTTAGATTTCTTCTCATGATTATGATTGCATAAATCTAGATAAAATTGTACTATATTTCTTTGGTTTATTGCTCCCTTCTGTATAGCTTTGATCCTTTTATAGTACAAAACTAAGTGTACTTGGGTTTAATTTATATTCATTTCTCTATATGTAAATTGTCAATGAACAGAGTATTTTCTTCACCAAATGGTTGTAACAGCAAAGTTTCCTGCAGCTCATCGAGTGCGTGCGATGAACAGCAGATTCTTCACTGTTGGTTTCGCCACACAGCATAAGTTTTTCTTTTTTTCCAGGATGAACATGATTTTTATTGGCTTATGATTGGACTCTCTTGTGTGCTTAGAACTGTGTGCTTAGAACCAGCTTCTTATCATGGTTGTGGAAGAATTCTGTGTTCCTTCACCCTTCATACATTTGTGAGCATGGCACAGAGCAAGAAATTGGAGCCTATGGCTTCATTTATGAGCTTATCAGGAAGTGTCTGATCTAGTCAAATCCAGTTCGACCTGCTGTTGGATATGTGAATCTGGACCCATATCAGAAAAAATTTAGACAAATGCCATCCAATGACAGGTCCAAACTTTAAGGCTCTCATAAAGTAATGTTCAGCCCATATTATATGTTTTCGGCATATTTAAGCCACATTAATACGGTATCTTATTGATATCGTGACATTATTGTCCTTTTTTCTGCTTCCCCCATTTTTATGTTTCGCTCCTTCTTCCGGCTTAATGTACGACATCTTCGTGTTGTTTTTAAAAGGAAGTTTCTTCAACTTTGCTTCGGATGGAATCAAATGTCTCGACCAGTGGTTTATATTTTTAGTGTTAATGGTTTTTAAGGATATTTAGATGTCGTTTGATAACATACTAAAAATAATTCGTCTCATTAACTATTTTTTTTTTTTATTAAAAAAATTAATATTAAATTATTATACAAAATTAATTAATTTTAAAAATTTTAAATTCTCATAGAATCAGTTTTATTGAGAAAAGGCAAATCTATAAAAATAGTTCATTATTTTTAGAGTTATAATATTAGTCTTGAGTCCATTGTTAAATACACTTTTAGTTGAGAGGACGATGTTTTTCTTTTATTTGTGGGCAAAAAGGGACAAGAAGAAGCCTTCGAGCGCAACACACATAATTGGAAAGAAAAAATAGGCCGCCAAGTAACAATTCAAAGGGAAGTCGCCTGCCGTCGGTATATCCAATTATTGGCGAAGTATCTAATAAAACGCTTCTTCAAACTCTCGATGATTGATTGGAGTCTGCAACTTCCTCCACGCTCGCTGCAAACAAACCTAAGCTGGAAAAAGATACCCACGAGTATCATATCATCCACGCCTCCGAATTTGAACCTTAAAAACGATCAAATCCATTGATTTCTTCCGTTTTACAATTCAGAAGGGCATTCAAAACGTGAAAGCCAGCAGCCCATGTGATCATGGCCGCACTCTTCCTCTGCGCTCTCTTGCAACAAATAATTATTGTTGACCGAGGATGGATAGACCGGCTCGAGAAGATCGGCTCCCGTTCACAACTGCTCCGCCGGCCTCTTCCCAGCTCTCCGTAATACGAATCACGGCGAGGGTGACTGCCGCGTAGAATTTCTCCTTGTCGCTGAAGAGCCTCCGGTGGTCTCTCGCTCTGTAGTTTGCCTCGCAGAGAGTAAGGGTGATGATGTCAGACCGAGCAGTTGTGAACCGGAGCGGAGCTTCTCGAACCGGTTTGTCCATCATCGATTTTTCACAGCCCCAAAATCAGAATTTGATTTCCCAATCTCTTCTCTATCATTGGTCCAAAAATTTTATAAAAAAAAAAAAAAAAAATCAATTACGTGTCGTGAGACGCGCCTCAAACGCGAAGGAATAATACTACTCGTCGTTTAACACGGCAGAAAGAAGAATATTCTCTCATGATCCCTTCATTGGCCGGCGACTTTGGGCTAAATAGTAGGAAAATAAAAAGACCAAGAGCCGCGCGAAAACGCAGAAACACAATTTGTTTGCGGAAACTTTGGTTTACTGAATCAAAAATAGAATCAGAATTGTTACAAAAGATCGATAAATTTTGTTCCTTTTCCATCAAAAATCCCCGCTCTGTTTCACTGCTGACAAAAGAATTGTATGAAGTGATGGATAGCTGCTCTGTTTCGAGCTCTGTTTGGCTGTAGCTTGTGCCAGCTTCAGCATTGGCGATTTCGCTGTGGAACTCTAGGAGCTCTTCGCCGTTGCTTCTAATGATGATCCAGGACTCAGCATCCCAGGTCCACTCCGGCATCGCCGACACAGCTAATGCTCGAATTCTCTCGGAAGGGTCGATTGCTGCTCGTTCTTGTTCCAGCTCCTGTTCCATTTCCTCCTCGTCTTCCGAAAACATGTCCCAGAAATCCTTGTCCAGAGTACTCTTCGGAGAAATCCACTTCTTCTCTTTCAATTCGCCGGAAGAAGATGACACGAATGGGTGCTTCAGCAGCTGCTCTGCCGTCCACCGCGCCTTCGGATCTCTTACTAAACACTTGCTCAAAAAGTCTCTAGCTTTCTCCGACATCCACTCCGGCGTCTCCGGCACATCGGAGGAAAAAGCAATCCGGTGCAGACCCGCCACCGGATTGGCCGCATCCGGCCACGGGGATCCTCCGGTGGCCATCTCAATAACGGTGCAGCCCAGTGCCCATACATCCGCCTCCGCTCCCTGCTCCTCCCCTCGCGCCACCTCCGGCGCCATGAACATCGGCGTCCCGCTCATCCTCCTTTCACCGACGGCGGCCAGCGACCTCGCGCACCCGAAATCCCCAATCTTGGCGCGCCCCTCCGCCCCAATTAGAATATTATCCGCTTTTATGTCGCAGTGCGCAAAGCCGCTCTCATGGAGGTAGGCGAGCCCAGCGAGGATGTCAAAGGTGCGATCTTTGATGGCCGTCTCGTCGAGGCGGCCCTTCTTGATCTCGTCGGAGAGGGATCCGCCGGGTGCGTACTCGATGAAGAGGTTGTAGAGCTCCGCCGAGATTTCGAAGCCGAGGCAGGAGATGATGTTGGGGCAGTCGAGGGCTGCGAGGATCTGCTGCTCGCGCTGCAGGGCTGAGGAACAGGCGAGCTCGGCGGACTTGACGGCGAAGACGTCGCCGGAGACCAAGGAGGAGGCTAGGGAGACGGTGGCGGAGGAGCCCCGGCCGAGGGTCCGGCCTCTGGTCCAGCTTGCAGCGCTCTTCTTCATTGCGGCCGAGGAAGAGGAGGAAGACGAGTTACGGGAGTTCATTTGGATTCTCGAGTTTGAATGAGTTTGGCGAGAGGTCTGGGAATATATATATAGGAGGAAAGGGGGAAAGTCTGGTAGAAGCCACGTGGCGGAATTAGAAGGTGGCGGAAAAAGGCAGGCCTTTGCCGCCTGAGTCAGGTTCCGATGACCCGACAACCATACGGGCACAGATGCGTTTTAAACGGCGTCGTGTGTGGTCCCATCCGCATGGGACTCAGCCAGCTCAAACTGGTTGGACCCGAGATTATTTCGGGCCTGGAATGTGCTTAGATTGTGTTTCCTTTTTTATTTTTTTATTTTTTTTTTTTTGAAAGGGAGAATCTACCGTGATGCGAATGACGTGGAGACTAATAATTTCTGACAATTGCTTTTGAAACATGTTACCGTGGTCAATGTTCGTAATTCGTATTCAATATTTGCGAGTCCATTTGATCGAGAGGTAATATTTATTAATACTGATTAAAAAATATTTATTTATATCTTGTTAGTCATAAAAAATAAATTGAGCGATTAAATGACTGCCTAATCATCACTAATCGAGTAGCTAAACAGCGGCCTAGAACCCAAAGGTAATGAGTATTATGGTCACTTAATTGTTTTTTTTTTTTTTTTTCTTGAAGAAGGGTTTTGCTTTGTGGGAAGGGAAAAGGATGAAAAGGGCGGCAAGGTAAGCAGAGATGCTAAGCTTTGCTTGGAAGGATATGAATTCCATGCGGCGCGAGCTGGGTTTACAGCTTGGTCCAAGCGGAGGTGGTCTGGCTCACGCGGCCACGCGATCTTTGTTTCCTCCACGTAGCTTTGGGAAGTGGCGGATCTCACGAAATCATGACTTACGAGGGAAAGAGCGTCCGCATTAACATCAAATAGCTGGAATTTACTGCATGAATTTGGTTTTTATTGGTCCGAAGACAATGCTCAGTTTTCTCCGAAAAAGGAAAAGGAAAATGTCACTTCCGAGGAACTGGCGGGAAGTAAGTCTTACACCATGGGAGGTGGAGTTGCAAGAGTTCCTTTGAACAGAAAGTGCTCAACCACGAACAGCAGCAACAACAGCGCGTATATTTGGGGCTGAGATGAATTGGTTGGAGCAAACTTTCGAAGCTCGGATCCATTAAAATGTCGGCGGGCCAATGCTTCTCCGAACGCGTCGGGTGCGGTCCCGTCCCTTAAAAACGAAGGAATAAACGAATCCGGAAGGAATACACCCCACAAATCTGAGGGATACGTGCAATGATGGTTGAGTGTGGTTAGGTTGGTTGGGGGATCAGTTGTTGGCCACAAGCAAAATCTGTTGCGTCTGGAAAATCAAGAAGAAGGGTAGGTTTGAAGTACCAAAAATTTATATTTTTTAAATTAGCATTTGGTTTTAAATAATCTTTTTTTTAAAAAAAAAAAGTTGAACTAACTAATTTAAGTTTGATTTAAATTAAATTTAAAATTAAAATATATTATTTTAAAATAAAATTGATGATGCACTAAAACCAATAAGCTTAGTTGAGGAATGACAGAGGTCAAATTACTAACCTCGCTACCCGCAATAAAGTACTCATTTTTTTTGAAGTGAAAAAAGCATGATCGACCTCTTAACCGAGTTCACAAGAACCTCATTGTTTTTTACAAGATTCTACCGAACTCACATATATCGCCTATCATATTAAATATTTATGAAAACAAATCTCCTTATATAAATCTATATTGAGAAATTCGATATTCAAAATCATTTATAATAAATAGGAAGTTAAAACGTTGAAATCGTCGAAATTCTAATACGTTTTATATTTTATAAATAAAATAATTTTTGAAAAAACTAAGAATTAATGTCTAATTATTTTTTATTAAGATTTTAATTTAAATATTTGAGTGATCGTCGTTAAAAAACTCTTAGTTATTATTTTTACCATTTTTTTTTTTCGAAGATGACAAAAAATAAACCTAATGAATCGAATTCTGAAGGGATTATACGGATGGGAGCTGATCTTAAATGGAGCTCCTTCAACAAAATTTATTTTATAAAAAATTATTTTATTTTTTAATCTCCAGAAGGGTCCATTGAATAAGCGGGGTACCTCGGCGAGATGGGTTGGCTTGCCAGAGACGTCGGTGTGAAAATAACACGTGTTAAGCCACGTAGGACAGCGCGGGTGGGCCCGAATTGGATCGCGATTTGAATCGCCAATCGCGGTTAGGACGCGTGAAGCACGTTTCTTAGAACGAGTGGCGTTCGGGGATCCGAATGGAAAACGAGTTCTCGTTGGGTCTGGTTAAGAAAATGACCGGAACAGGCTTCTGCGGAGGCGGGCGTTCAAAAAGTCACGTGCGTGATTTTTTTTATTCGGGTGAAATCAGGTCCCGGCGCAACTAATTTCGCGACGGATAACTAAAAAGCAATGAATCCGAGGAAGGAGAATAAAAATCCGAGTCCGGTGCGAGTCTCCGCGGTTGGAACGCCGGCGGAAGAAGAGTTGTGTTGCTTCGGGATTCCTCCGGTTGACTTCATCCGCTTCTTATCGTCTGATGCCGACGACAAAGCTCTTATCCGTCTTTTTCCAAAATCCTCCCATTTTTATCCCAATAATTTATTTATGATTAAAATATATGACCAATACTCGTAAATATTGAATTATCAAATATAATAAATCAGTTGACTATAAATATTTTGTTGAATAAGGCTGACGTGAATAACATTAACTCGTGTTCCATCAATTTAAAATTTTAAAATAATATAACGTTGCCTCAAAAAAACGAGTTCTTTAAAATTTGTGAACAATAGACAATAAATATATAAAATATTAGATAATATTTAAACTAAAATAATATAAATGAATATTTTAAATGTAATATTTTGACTCAGAAGTCGACTGTACTCATAAAGAATTGACGATAGTGCTGAGTTTCGGAGGTTTACAATGGATCGTATTGGTGAGTTTGGCAAGTCGGACCTGGACTTTTCATGGTTCGTCTGTGTACCAAAGCTTACACAGTATTCAACGAGGGCTGTGAATTTCCTTTAGGAACAGTTTGACCTGATGTAAATTACCCAAAAAAACAAAAAAGAAAAAAAAGAAAAGGAGTTGACCTGATATTAATTCGTAAAGTAAAAAAAAATCCATAAATTCGGGATAAAATTCAATGACAGATTGAATAGCTCGATTGTAATTAAGTCATCCGAAAAGAAAAAAGGCAACTGAGCTTTTGATTCCTGGAAGGTCAGAGGCTCGAGCCCAAAATCGTCGGTCCAGATCGATCGAGGTTGACTTTGGAAACTAAAAACATGACCTCAGAGCTGACGTACGTGCACACGGGCGAGAGACCAAAAGGCAGTTGGTTTCCCACCGTTTGGGCAACCGCTGACGAGCGTTACATTGAAGAAGGACATCGTTCTGGGAGCGGTCAAATGCAAGTCGTTCGTTCGTATTCGAATTGGGAGGATTGAGCACGTAATTGTTGAGATCAGAGTCCATTTGTCGACATGACACGGCGACCGGTGGCGAAGAGAAGCAGACCTGACCCGCACGGCTCGTTTGAGTAGAAGGATCACATAATGGGATCTGTCGCCGTGGATTCCTCGTGCGCTCAGTTGGCACGGTGACAGTGGTCGATCGTGTCCTGCGTGCAGTTTCGGCTGCAATTGTTTATTACGAGGCCAAGTCTCGTTGGGGTGGAGTTTGGATAACATATCTTGTGTGACTCGTGTTGTCATGGGATGGTTCCAATTGGTTGGTTCGTCGTCCTAATCGTGTCGGACACATTGGAAAACAATCCAAAGCCTTTTTGTTCCTATTCGACACTAACCTTTCTGTTAATAACCCTGATTAACCGAAAGACTGTGTGTGCAAAAAATCCTATATTTGATAGATTTTACTTGAAACTCATTGGGATGATTTGCCCATGTTATTAGCGAGTAAAAAGCTGCCTTTCGAGGAGTATATGGTCAAACAAAGCTGGATCCAGTCAGCGCAATAGCGTTTGTGCGATCGAATCTGAACCGTCCATGGTCTAGTCATGGTAATCCAATGGTTTAAATCGGCGGAAATCCAACAGTTCTGATCGCCATGACTAGGTTGAATTCAAGGTCGAACACCTAAGACGAGAGTAAATCAAGTTGCGGTTGAATTCTAAAGATGGGAGAGCACAGATTGTGTTTTCACCAACACAACAGTAGCCCGAGGTCTCGCAACATGCAGGACTGCAAACAGATTTGAGAACTTGGGCCGATTTGACTGAAGACGGGTTTTTTTTTTTTTGAAAATTGACTCCTTTTCCAGGCGGTCCAGGCCCATCTCCATGTCCTGCTATCACATGGTCAAACTTCTATTCTGAAATTTTGCTTGTGATGACGCCAACGTTCATCCACCTTAATTTGCCAAATTCGCACAAGCCCACAAGAATATAAAGGAGAAGAGAAGTACAATAACCTTACAAATCTCTTATTGCTCACATAAAAGGAATACAATTCTAATGCGGAGTGATACTACAAGTCTCTTTATATGTATATGTCTCAACCAAGGTTTTATAACTCGGTATCGATTTCGGTTTCGGGACCCAGCGAAACCAATACGTTTCGGCCGTTTCGATTTCAGTTTCGGCCGTTTCGGTTTCGGTCGAAATTTTTTTTAAAATTATTAATTGGGTGTTGACAAGAGTTTGACCATATTTTGACTGTACTTTGACTTCAAATTAAAAATACGATAAAATATTGAAAAAAATTTGGAAAATTTTGAAAAATTAGTAATAAATTTATACTTAATTTTACAATAATATTAAATATTATTTTAGTTAATTAATAATAATTTTGATAGTTAGTCACTGATATTGTCTACTTTGAATATATATTAGTATATTAAAAAAACACATAAGAAATAATATGAATATGATTAAAAGTTAAAATTAGCATAAGCACATTTAACTTTTCATTAAAATGTATTTCATACATATATAATTTTATAAATTCTAAAATAATACAACTAATCATCATAATCATCATCAGTTGGTTTAGAACATTTGGGTGTGAAATTACAAATTCAGTACCTGAATGATCCATACGAGCATTTGTAGGCATATGAGCCAGAACAACTAGCGCTGCACGATTTCGTGGCAGCGGTTCTGAAGTATAATCATATATCGAAGGTCCAAAATGAAAATTATATTTTGATTAAAATTTAACTTTATTTCATTTTTTTTAACTTCAAATTAAAAAATTATAATATATTTAAAAATTTTAAAAAATAATAAATAATTACATGAATAATATTATGTACGTGAACAGTATCTGACAAAAACCGATAAGGACATCGAAATCAAATTGGCGATAGTGCTAGCCTCAGTGTAAGACCGACTTCATCTTGCGAGAGTACGGGTCGGATCGGTGAGGACGTGAGATAGGCCATAGAGCGACGACAGACTAGCGAGTACGCATAACCCTTGGACTCGGACACGAAGCCGGCGCGAGTTCTTCCCCACGCCACACGACCCCCCCCCCCCCGCCCCCCCCTCTCTCTCCAAAAAACATACCATCGTGGCGCCCCGCGCTCGAGCTCGGCGAGCTCCCCCCCGGCCTGGGCTCGAGCCCGGCGAGCTCCCGCTCCCGCGTGCTCGCCAGCACGCGCTCCCACTCGCACTCGGTGTAGATGAACAGTAACTATGAACAGAAAATGAACAGTAAGCCCTAACCGAAACCCAAAATAGGGTTTCGGTTTGGGACCGACCAAAACCGAGCCGTTTCGGCCGAAACTGCAAACCATGGTCTCAACTCAATAGACCCCCTAGTGTATTTATACTACACATATTTGGCTGTGAATCACTCCTGGAGATCACGGAGAACATGCTTCACAATGTTCTCTCTGTAGTCCAGCTGTTGGGATCATGGAAAACATGCTCCACAATATTCTCCTGCCAGTTTGTTGACTCCCTTCAGCTGTAATCACTTGTCCTATGAGCCCTCAATTGCCTCTTTACTGGCCATGTGTCTCTTAACAATTGCAGCTCTGATTCTCCAGCTTGTAGCCATGTGTCTTCAGCTTGCAGCGTCAAATGTCCAGGCTATTCACATACTCCTGTGGCTCACTTTAGCCAACCTCTTCCGCTGCTCACTCTGTAGGACTGTTTAGACTGTTCGAGTCTCCATCTGAACATGTCGTGACTTCATCACTCACTGTTATGTGTGCTACCCACGCACACATATGTTGGAGACAGTCCGTTGTCTCACATGATCACGTGTTTCCTCGCATGATACTTCTTGTAGTGGCACAAATCACCATAATTGGTTGTTTCCTCATATGTGTGTTGTCCATATACATATAAGTTGGAGGCACTCTATTGCCTCCGAGGTCATAAGGTCCGTAACATGATCTCGATGTGGTGACACTTAGGTGTGACACCTGTCATAATAAAAGAGATACACAGGGGATTCAGAAAACCATACATCATATGAGCAACTAGATTTACAGTGAAGTAAAGATCAAATACACAGCAAATAGTTTGAGAAACTACTTTATCGCCCACAATTTCTCAGCAAAAACCCACAGTAATCTACTAAAAACACAGGTGCTCCACCAACCAAATTTGGAATTATTTTGCAAAGATTGTTACTAGATCTGCAGCAGGGGTCAATCCTGGGAATGTTGCTTCTATCAGACAACAGGTCTCAAATTGGGAGAGAGAGAGAGAGAGGGAGATTTTCCCAGACCGGCTCCTAACTGTTCTTCTTGCCATCAGTATGTGACAAGCCATTGTCCATTGATTGCAACTGGTTCCGGAGATTCTGGTTTTCTTCCAGCATGCGGTCATATTCAAGAAGGAAACTCTCAGACTGTCTTTTCAGAGCTAAGGCATTAGCTTCTGCAGCCTTTGCCTCCTCCAATCTAGCCTCTGAGTCCTGCTCGAGTTGCTTTATTTTCGCAGTCAAATCTGAAATCTCCCTATCCTTGGCTTTAATCTCTTCTGAGCCACCACTCTTTGTTTCTTCTAGTACCCTGTTCTGTTTCATTACAGCTTCCATGCTCTTCCTTAGCCCCCTTAGCTCGCGGATGTAGTGGTGCAAACGGTCAATAATGAGTGCAAGAAACAGGGAATATCCTGCAAAATATATTGAATCCCGCATCATATTCTGGATACATAATTGAAGTCATCATTTCCAGGGGCTATCACCAACATCAGGAAACAGGTCTCAATAAAATGACATAATTTTCATGCAGAAATTTATATTGAGAGAAAAAAACGAGCCCAATTTTATCAAAGACATCAGAATCAAGGTATAACAGACAAACCATAAATAGATTACAAGCATAAGAATTTGCACAAGAACTTGCTACATTGTGTCTTAAGAAAAAATAAAATCACTACACATGGGGTAACTTGACCTTGTATTCAGCCTTAACATGCATAGAATCCAACAATGAACAGACAGCACAGCCTTTGCCAAACTGATCTATTCAAAATTAAAAGTCCAAGCCACCCATTTCTTCAGAAATCAAGAGGTCTGCAGCGCTTTATCCTGTGCCCAGAACATTTTTTTTGTTATGTGTTTGTGTTATTGTTCTATTTTCATTTTGATATTCTTTTTTGGCAATCAAATATGGATCAGTCCAGTGATAGCCTTAGCATATGTACTAGCATGTACTATATATTAGTCTCCAGCTTTAATAGCAGAATACTAGATAATCACTCGTAAAGTTAGAATAAGGGTAGAGACAAGGCCCTTGAAGGAGCACCAAGGAGTGCAATTCTTGCCAGTGGAGTAGGGGATCCAAATATACATGGACTGAACCATCTCAAAAAGGAATAAGGCCACCGAATGGGCCATTAAATTGGAGAATGGAAAAATAGCTTTAAGAAACATAATCTACGGCTTCCAATCTGAACTAATTCAAACAATGGTAATTAAAATTTAGTAGCATGCACACTGAATGAAAAACACAATCAACTTGAATGTGGCTGCCTTTTGGCAAGCCAAACAAGCAATACTCAAATTGAATTCCTGGTTAGTTGCAAATAAGACAAATCCTAGCACCCTAGAAGCTTTTTGAGGTTAACATTTGTCCGAAACTAAAAGGATGTGCAGAACAATGTTTAAGAAGATGAGAACAAACATTATTGAGATTGCAGTATTAGTGAAATGTTGGTTGTGAACAAGAAGATTATTGCATCCTGAAATGCTTTCAAAGCTCACATTTTGTGGTCACCAAAAGGAGACACAGAACAATGTTTTAGGGGATAAGGAGAAGATAACAATGTTCCATTTCCATGAACAAAACATAGAATTTTGTAAGGCAATCAACAAACCAGCCACAGTTATGCAATGAGCATCAATGATGTTCTAAGTAGAAATAGTACGATCATATCATGCCTACTTCACATGGCAATACTAAGTGACTAATCTAGAGCTTTTCAATTACTTCATGAGCTTAATGCAAGTGCCGTGGTATCACAGGAATGCAGGACCAATACAAATCTGAGAAATATTACCTCAAAGTAAAGTAGTAGACCATGCCTTCGAAACAAATTTTGAAAAAAAAAATCAAGAAAGGTTTCATCTATAATGGCCACTTAATTTACCAATTCATAAACATTCCTTTGACCTTTGTTATCATAAAAGAAAATGTGACTTTATCCAAACAAATCTAAACTAGCTATAAGCAGAATCAATCATATGTCCAATCAACAGAGCAAATTATTATTTTTTTTAACTTCCTTATCCACCTCCAACTTGGACATGGACCTCAATGTTCCAATTCTTTGATTAGCTGATGCACCCACGCAGTCCTGTGCTTTAACTCATGAAAGACGGCTCCCACACCACACATTTGAAACTAACTCAGACCATCAAAATCCCTTCTACTTATGCATTCAACAACCAATTGAAGCTCACAGGACAATAGAACATCATTCAAGGAAAAAACCCAAATTAAGTTATTTATATAAAATAATCAGTAAAGTATAGATTTATTCTACTAAAAATTGAAATATCACAAAAACTGCAATGCTATGGCCAATGACTGATAGCATCTTTACGCCAAAACCATACTCAAGATTTCGTTGGTCATGTTACTAGCTTCCAAACATTATTATCCATGATTACTAGAAAAGCAAACACTATTCCAAAACCCATCGATCTGTTCCTTTATGACTGTCTGTTCCATAAGTCACTAGATTCAATTTGCTAATATTCAATCTACTCGGTGATATCTTCAAATAAAAGGCCACTCAAACAATCATCCAATTGAGTACCTAAACCTCATGCAATTGAATTAGCGATCAGAAACCAACAACGATAGCAAATCGATAATATCGCCACAAACCAATCAGATCGTTTATCGGGAGATCGGTAGGTACCCATGAGGGAGGCTTCCAGGAGGTGATAGCTCATGAGGACCTGATCGGTGGGGGTGAGGGCACCGATCTCGGTGGAGCGGCTGCGGATCTTGGCCATGGAGTAGACGCTAGAAGATAGGACGACGACGACGGTGCCGGCGACTGTCTTGACCATGACGGGGCCCCGGCCGCGCTTAAGGCGGTCGAGGCCCAGAACAGCGAGCTTCCGGAGCGGCGTCTTGAAGAGCAGCACCAGCGCCACCGCTATCTCCGCCGCCAGCAGCGTGAAAAGGAGCTGGATCATCGTCGGAATCTCGAGGGAACAGGAAAGGGGAGTCGAGGGTCCCGAGAGAAGAAGAGAGAGTGGGTGGGGGAACCGTCGAATTGGATTTATATATTTAGAATCTGAGAGCCAGATCTTGAAATGAAATGGAAGTATTTATTGTGGTGGTTTGTTTATTGGACGGATCGGGGAGTCATGGCACGTGGCTCGGTCGACATCGCCGCCGACACGCCTGAGAATGGGTTCGTCAATGAAACAGTTGACTCGGGATTGGAACTTTTGACGATGGGATGTGCATCTTGAGGCACACTTTTATCTGGAACTTTCGGAGTCTGGATGGGCGGTCAGATGGTGAATGGAATATCAAGTAAGTCATCGGCACGCGCGAAATTGTCAGGTTTTAGGCAAGATATGGGTTTGGACAGCCACCGAAACAATACATTTTGATTGTTTTGAATTATTTCGGTCGACACTAATTTATTTCAATTTCAATTAAATTATTTTTTATTTTTAAATTAATTTTAAATTTTAAAGCTAAAAATATTTAAAAATTTAAAAACTTTGAGATTATATATATATAAACTTATTAAATACATTTTTTTGTGAAAAAAATACTTAAAAAACGAAAAAAATAAAAAAAATATTACAGTTAAGATTTAAACTTGTGTTGGATGACCCAATATTAGTTTCTTAACCAGTTACACTAAACACATCTTTTGACATCAATATAATATAAAAATATCAATTATATATTTAAAACTTGAAACTAAAATTTATATAAAAAGGATTATTTAGACATATTTTTTGTCTCTCTCAATTAGGACAAAACTCTTATCCATTGGATAAAAGGAGTTATATTCTAAAGGTAATATATACATTTAAGTATTATAATTTTTGAAATTTAAAATTAAAATTTAAGCATAATTGTTGCAAAGTAGGTCGAAATTGAAATATTTAAGTTGAAAATGAACTGATGGTCCAACCCTAGCTCACTGAGCTTGCCTACTCTCAATACCTCAGTATCATAACCTCGGTATTATAACCATAGTAATCTTAGTTAGTAGTTCGATTCACAAACAGAGTTTTGGTTTGTTAATTTGATTGCTTTAATTTGATGTATTATTACAACTTATCTTATATAATTGCATGTATATTCTTACACAATGCATAATATTTTCTTAGGTAATATAATATATCATAGATTTGAAATTAAAACACTTTCTAGTGTAGTTTGAGAATTCACCGATTGTGATTTAACAGTACTAACAAAGGTTTTGAATTTCGATTTTAAGATCAATTTTAACATCCATCGAAATTAATATATTTCGGTCATTTTAGCCTCATTTAGATCATTTTGGTTTATTTTGGTTTCGATCAAATAAATTTTAATTTTCTTTGATTAAAATTTGATTTTAAAGTTTAAAATATTTAAAAAGTTTTAAAAATATGAAAATAATTAATATACACATATATTTTCTGAAATTATCAATTAAAATTATTTTGGAAAAAAATAACTTAAAAAATAAAAAAACACAGGAATTAGGATTTAATTTTGAGACACATTAAACCGAGATCAAATTCTTAAACACTGGGATATATGTGGGTTATAATATAAGTGTGACATATAAATATAAGAAGTATATTTTTGAAAATCGAAATCAAATGTATAGACCTAAATGTTTCGTTTTTGGTAGAAATTAAAAATCTTGCTTCTAACAAAACAAATTATTAATTTTTTGATAAACAAGATAACTTATATTAGAACCAAAATCATCGTGCACTTTAATTGATGCAATGGTTAACAATTATGTATAGGCAAAAACCATAAGCTTTTTAGAAAAATATCTCTTATTATATATAATTTTTCTTCATTAATTTGTAATTCAGTCAGCACAAAAATCTAAGGGCGTATATGATGCCAGTAGATTTAATATCATGACTTTGTAAGGGTGTACGTTCAAATATCATTTTTAAGGGGAGCAAGATGCAATTCCGTGGTTTCATAGGAGTATAAATGCAAATTCCATAAGCGGATGAGGTTAAGACTTTTGCACTTGGGTGAATGGTTGGCCCAGGTCAAGCAAATAAATTTAAGATTGGGTACAGTTTTTCGCTCAAAGCAAGAAAAGCTCTCCATAAAACAATTACACAAATAAAAAGGAGAATATTTGAGACGATTATAAGGTTAACAATAGGACTTCAGAATATTGCAAGCAGATAACAATTGAAAAAAAAAGTTTCAAATTATATTCCCATAACATTTGCCACAGCATTACAGAATTGGCTTCTTTTTTTTTCTGAATTTGAGGCACATTCCCACTTCACAGCATCCATATGCAATTGCCCCCAGCGCTGCCCAAGCAAGGAACAAAGCATCTTGGCTGCTGCTGCCTTCCTTTATAGGCTGTACGTTTGTTCTACCTGTTCATAGTTCAGCTACTGCAACCAAACACTCCCTCAATCCAGTAGACACTTGAGAGCGAACGAGCAGCTGAACCCATTGCCTCGCTTCTCCTGATTCTCAATCTCTGCATGTACATCATCGTCGAGGTCATCGATGGCTGGGCACTCAACGTCGCCATTGATAGAGACTTCATCATTGGTCTGATATACATGCCTCCATTGAACTGTACCATCTAAGTCGTTTCTTTTATTCACGCGCTACTTCTTATGATGATCTTCAGGCACTGAGCTTCAGCTGCCGGCTTACTTCACGCCGATATTCTTTCCAATCGGGAACGCAGCCACAGGCTTTTTCATTCTGTTTGAGCTAACTGCTTCGGTCGTGGGCGCAGCGCGGCCATTGCCGGCCTCAACCACATCCATTTGTGGAATTCTCAAAGCTTGGCTGCTGCTGCATCGGTTGCTATCAGTGCATGGGCTCTTACTCTTCTCGCAATGGGG